>JNEV01000857.1:0-139705 GCA_000697495.1 Saksenaea oblongispora B3353 | reverse complement strand
TAATAGATGATGGTGAATGATTATTAATCTTCTTGTCAGAGAAGCTGTCATTGAGCTGAGTCTGAATGGCGGTCATCTAATGCATGAATCAGGAACACTTACTAATCACTGTGTCTATTAGTAAGATCGTAATCATCGTAATTGTCTTGTTGCACCAATCATGAGAAAGGATATGCCGGGGGTACCTTAAGATCATGGCAGAGTATCCTAGTATCTCAGATTATAATAATCCTTAAGTAGATGTCTGATTGATACAAATTCTTATCTGTGGATGTAGTGCCGATGGTATGAGAAACTCATAGAAGATCGTTTAGACTTTAGTGGATAAGAGTATGTATGATGCTCATGTTATGTCAAATACGACAGATCTTATTACCAATTGGTACAAAAACTTTGTTCAGATAACTACGATCTAAGATCTGCTTCTAGTATAAATACTCCTTGGAATCTAACTTAATAAAGACAATCTGATCTAGAGTCTCAAGGACTTATTTTTGTTATCCATTTATTTTTCCATCTTCACAGATTCCACAGCTACTGCTATCAATTTCACTCTTGCTACTATCAATATCACTGCTACTGCTATCAATTTCACTGCTACTACTATTAGTTTTTGTTATATCTAAACAACTCAATGCTATACAACAGTTCCTAATATGTAAACCATACATCACTCTGCTGAATTTAGTTATCTAGAGGAGTTTTTAGTAAAACTAGTTCCTTATTCTTTTTAACAAGAATAAAACAGTATACTGAGTCTCATGAACTTATCAGTTTTAATTTCATCAGATAACCAACACTATACAGACTCATTGTTTTAATTGCTATAAAGCAATGTAAACATGTCAGATATGACAAAAATAGAAAGCAAGATATAATAATATAAAAGTTAGTATCAAATATATCAACATCTATAACAAAAGAAATAGTATAAGCCATTATCATATAATATACAGCCATTACAGCCAAGTATACATTGTTATAAAAAAATAAAAAAAAGAAGAAGAAATCATTAAATTACTATAAGTATGCAGCATTACAGAAATACATACATTGTATCGATCACTAACTTCGCAGCTTCTAATGCAAGTTAAAATAAAAAAGTAATGCTAATTAAGAACTATGCATAAAGACAATTTGCCATACAAAATGGTAACAAGTTTTATTAGTTGTTAGGCTTTTATAAGGCTTCTGACGTTTATATATTGTATAGAGAGAGAAAAAAAACAGTCACTCACAAGATGTAGATGATATTACTATTTTGACATTCACAGTCTTTTCTCTTTTTTCCACTGGTTGACTGCAACTACTTTTTATCTTTTACAACTATTGAACTGCAGTATTTTTTTTATGGTCATCCTGCCATGCCATTTTCTTTTTGACATCATTGTATATGACATGACTATGAGGTAAGCAAGATTTTGGTAAAAGTTCTTTCATCTACTTGTAATTGCTCTACCTTTGCTGAAGTTATCATGGAAATAAACGATTCAACCTCACGATTTCTGCTTCCAACTGCATGTGTGACCTCCAGTACTTCTTTTCTGAATGTACCATTCCAGGCTACCTTTAAATTTTCGTGAATATGTGATAGAAGTGAGGCCAAGAAATGAGACAGTAAACCCTGACCATTGGTAATGCTACCTGCACGGCATGTCTTCTGTCTTCTTGTGCCATAATTCTATGGTTTCATTCTTGCACATATGCAAGGTGTAAGTTTCGGTTGCCATTGCAACCCTGCAGTCCGAAGATTGAATCTTTGCTGGAAGAGTTTATGAGTCTGCTTCCAGATATACTTGCGGTTTGCTAAGGTAGATTCGAACTAAGATTTTTAGTAATGGTGTGATATTTGAAGAGAACAAAAAGAGATAACAGTCCGAAAGATACTTTGAGACTCTTAGATGATTTTATTTTGAAAGATAGATTTTGTCTTTTATACTATGATAATAATCGATTTATGCATGTATCCTGTTGTCTGAATGTCTTTGTATTGTGAACCAGGGAGATCGGCAATGTACAGGAAGTATGTAGATCTGTGAGCCCTTATACGGAGTTATATTAAAGACTAGCTGTGAGAGTTCTTGACAACGTCTTGGTTACACGACAGCAGTGCTTATGATTGACACAATACAGTTCTATTATAGGATACGATAGCATGAGACCGCATGATTGCTTATTGTAAAAGAAAAGGATATTGACTATATGTATATGAATAACGGCATAGTGATTATATGTCAAATACGACAAATGGGAAATGGCTGCCTCTAGCCAATTTTCCCTGTCTTGGTCGAGGCCAACTCCTATAATTTTGACGACATTTTGAAATATGTGGAATAAGTGTTCCACTGTCGCTGAGGAGAGTCTTGAGCAACTCAGCACCGGCAGAGATAAGCGCTTCTCGGTAGTGGGCGATCAATGCATTATACTTCTTTGATAATAGTTTACCATCCAATGCAAGTTTGCTTCATGATTGACATGAATGGATGACACCGCTCTTTAAAGATAGGTATCCTTCACTTGACCAGAAGAAGTAGAGACCGAAGTACCGCTTTGAACATCTTTTACAGTTATGGGAATATCGCCATTGACATGCAGAACTTCTGGTTTGGCCTGCGCAGTGGTAAATTTCTCCTGGATGGAAGCAACGGTAGGAGTAACAATGGGGAAGGGTTGAGTGGACATAGTAGAGATAGCAGAAAATGTAAAAAGAAAATCTTAAGTAAAAAAAATGTGACATTCGTAAAGGTTAATAAAGATAAAAAGATTGGGAAAGTGCGGTACTGAATATGTATGATATCAATATGTCAAATGCAGCAAACCCAATAGAATCATGCAATCGGATCTAAACGACATTCATAGAGTTGGAATAAATCGGAGAGGTAAAACTGGGAAAAGTTGAATGGGTAACTATGATAAAATCACAGCATTGGGAAAGGACCAATGAAGTTATAAAAATGCACTTGCTGCTTTCAATTTAAAGTTTCTTTTTTTTTTTTTTTAAAAAAAAAAACGCTTATTTTTAGGTGTAATGTTGGATATGTATATTAAAATACCATAGTATACATCAATATAAAGCTCTTTAATAGCTCTGTCGAATGCAGCAAGATTTACATAAATATACGTACCTTTTCAATCATTGTCCCAACCCGTTCTCCAGTTGTCCAAAGGGATTTTTTCTTTATTTCTTGACCATCTATATTTTTACATTGACTCCTTTTTTCATCATCATGATATATCACATCTTTTTTACTTGATACCACATATGTACAACTACATGTTCATTTCGAGAAGTGCTTTACCTTCGCTTTGCTTTGCTTTGATAAGCTCTTTGCGTTCTATTCACACCCTACTGCATATCCCATCATTGTGTATTGAATCCACGTAGCAATCGTGCAGCATCATAGCATCAACAATAGACAATCAGGAAGTACCAGTTTTTGTGGTTATCGTAATGCTGCATTCGTCACGTGTATATAAAAGAAATACATCCAAAGGGCATGATGGAATTCAGTATGCGCCGGATCAATTAATAAAATCTTGATATCAACCGGGTTGCATAGTTTGAGCGGCTTCATATCAATTTGGCTTTGGAAGAGTTTCTGTGCTAGATGATTACAACCTTGGAGAGATTTTAAACACTTTACTGGTTAAGATAATAATCGTTAAATAAAGACAAAGACAATGAAAAGGTGGAGCAGGTTCCACCGACGATCGTTCCTGCGGTAGTATTCCTAATTACATTCGAGCAAAAGCTTCCTCAAGATCTTGAGACACATCCGTACACTGCTTTGGTAAGAAGACGCATCCATAAGTGAACTTGATGATACATTCACTACGGGAAAAATTATCATAGAAAAGTCCGATTTCTATGATTATTCTATGATCTCTATGATTAGTCTATGATTAGTCCATGGTAATCATAAGTTTCTATGATAATATCTATGATTAATTATATGACCATCATAGACATTCCATGTTAAGCGATTCTATGATTAGTCCATGCTAATCATAGGTTTCTATGACATTATTTGAGGATTATCCTAAAACCATCATAGAACTTATCATAGAGATAATCACGGAATTGCACTTTTCTATGATTATTCTATGATAAGTTCTATGATAATTCTATGATCGGTCATGGAATTCCATGATAATTTTTCCCGTAGTGATTTGTAGGCGAATGAAATTAGACTCCACGATTTATGGCTCACATACACATGTACAAGCTATCGCCTTAGTTCAAAACATTTGGTAAGGATATAGTTATTGCAGATTGCCACAACAAATTTTGTTATGTATGCATTTTCAAACATGCATTTATTCTATGCCTTTCGTATTGATCTGAATTTTAGTCAGTCACACTCAGAATATGTATCTGTAGTGCTGGCCAAAGAAACCTTCGGGACTTTCTCGCCATATATTACGCTATCAGTCTTTATGTTGGAATGTTTTCAGCACTGTAGGCTACCTCAGATACTTGCAAACTTCTCTATCCTACAATTATCTTCAAGCGCCGTGAAAACATCTAAATAGTATGTACAAAGAAGCATAATAAAAGAAAATCCCGAATTTCGGTTACTTCCGCATTCATTTATTTTTGGTTTATAAACTACTAGGAATATATTAGCACAATTATCGCACAGCTTAAGGGTAATTGTTCCTGCAGTGCATCGTAGTATTGTAGCACTAACCGTAAATCGGGAGCTGTTGAGAATATTCTACAGCTCTCGTAAGGTGCCTTTATGTATGGGTCCACAGTCGTTCTTTTCCAGATGTTACATTTATTTATACATGAAGTGCTGATGTTAGCGGCAAATAAAAGTGTCAATTCGGCAGTGGCGAAGGCAATGTTTTCTGTTTGTACGTACGGTCTACGTGTGTTTACAAGAATCGAGAAGCGACAATGAGTATGTAGTATTAAACCTGAAATTGTAAAAGCATGATTCGCCGACGGTTATTTCTGACATCATGAATGTTGTTAACATGAGCAAACATGTTTATGTATTAGTGAAAAATTTGGTATTGCATACTTATCAGAGTAGTAAATGTAATAGAGGAAATAGAGAACACAGGGGTTCGAGGGTGTTAATATAGAGAACAGGAATTGGAAGTAATATAAAATTATTTTGATGGTCTGAAAACGTTATAACTGCCCTTTGGCTACAAAGACTAAATATTTGAGCTTTCAATGCGAGGCAGCATCAATGCAACGAGGATCTGACTCCTAAACTGTACCAAATTTTAATTACCATGATGGTACCCAAAGGCAGAGTAAAAATAAAATAGAAAAAAAAAATACAAATTTCAACTTCTAAGTAGGCAATTAGCAGCGATATTCTCATTACTTGCGTTCTCAGTGACCCATCAACACTGGTACTTTGTCTGGTGCTTCGATCAACGCGAGCATCATCCCCTGCAACATATGACCAGTAATGTGGCAATGCATACCCCAGAAACCAGGGTTGAACTAAAAGGAAAAAAAAAAAAAAAGGAGAAAAAATAAAAAAAAAAAAAAAAAAAAGGGATAGCAAACTTACCGCAAACAATCTGATCTTTGTCCAGCCGCATGGAGTTCCACCAGGTGTGTTAGCAGGAGCTGCGGCTTGAATTGGGTATACAAAAGTAACATCTTTGGCAATGGGAGTAGGAAAAGTACGTAGCTTTCCATCGCGCTCGTGGTCATACGCTCCTTCTCCATTAGCAATGGCATAATGAATATGGCCATGGGTATGCCAAGGGTGACCGACGCAGGCTCCGCTTTCTAGAGCAGTCAACTCGAGCACGAAGTCAATTGTTTCACCGTACTCGATCGGGTAAGCACGCATACCGGGATCGTAGCCAGTGCCTTTCTCTTCTTTATTGAGTTTGATAGCCGTCTCGTTAAAGTGTGCTCGAATTCCTCCTCGAAATTGGTCAATCAATGGTGGATCCCATTCTGGCGGCATTTCGTCGTTGATAAACCATCGCGTCGTTCCATCAGGCAGGACTCTCTCAACTGCTTTAACAATAATTGTGCGCGTTGGCTCATCATCAAAATCATGTTGTTGGTCGACTGGTTCAAGTTCGGGGATGATCCATTGGGGCTTGGGTTCCGGAAAGTTAGGGTGAGTAGGATCCATATCTTTGATGCTAACAGGAGAGCCATGACCAAGGGTTGATTTGCAAATATCGTTCCTATGATTCTTTTTTGGTGGCTCCCTAGGGTTAACATAACGAAGGATAGCGCGGCCGTTGCTGGTCTGTGATTGAATGTAGTACGGTTTTGTGTCAATATAGTAGCTCTTGGAAGGATCTTGATCGGCTTTGATGAGAACAGAAAATCGCTGGCCAGGCGGCACTTCCAGATGCTCTGTTTCGTATGGTTTGACAAGGACACCGTCCACTTCAATGACCGTCATAGTGTGTTTAGCGACGGCCAAACCAAGCGTTGCAAACGTAACACCGCCAATGACGCGCACGCGATACGTCTTTCCATGTTCAACCTCGATGACCGTATAACCACCACAGTTCTTCTCATAGTTAAATCCATTCTGGGGATTATAGACTGTGCGACCGTTGATCAAATAGCTGTCGCCGGGAATAAAACCCTGATATCGCGGTCCCAAGAGATAGTCGAGGCGCTCTTCTTCTGTCTGATGCCACCAATCAGTCAGCTGTATAATTCGTTCTTCGTCATATTCGAACGGCCCGTCCTTGATCGTTTGCGAGTCTCTTTTGTGGAAGTCGTTTTTCGATGGCCAGGCATCCTCCGATTCATAGACAATAAAAGGGCCTTGGATGGTATCATCTTGCAGATCTGTGTGCGCGTGGTAGAAAAAGGTGCCGGCTTGATCCAGTACTCGGAACCGTTGGTGGTATGTCCCGCCAGGTGGAATAGGTCGCTGCGTAATACCTGGAAATCCATCCGCTTCGGTCGTCCCAATCTGGAAGATGCCGTGATAGTGCATTGTCGTGGGCCCGTCTGCTTCATTATGGATAATAACGTGCACTTCGTCGTTCTTCGTAACTTGAATAGGAGGTGCAGGATATTGGCCGTTCACCACTAGGCTAGAGACGGTTCGATTACAATCTGGGTTCAGGTTGCGGCTGGCAACGGTGAGCTCGAATGTACGAAGTGCGCCAAACACGCCATAGAAGCCAGCTTGTACCAGTAGTAACAGGATAGCTGGAACGAGGGATATTTTCATGTCTAAGGAAAGACGGCGAAAAGTAGGATGGCGCCCCGACCTCCACCCCAATCCTATATTTATACAGTTGAGCATGGGCCAGGTCCTGTCCAGGTACATGTCAAGCTCTGTTCCTGACTTGCATTTCCTTGTTTGGAATACAATGCACAAAAGATCTTTTCGCAAATTAGATCGTGCAATTCTCTGTCTTACTCTTTTTTTACTGCCGCCTACTAGCCCAGAAGAAGACTAGCGTGCTATTGGCTAATGAAGAGTGGCACGTGGAAAAATAATGCGTCTACAGCTTACCTACAGCCGGCCCGGCCCCAAGATGTTGCCATGAGCATATGACAAATACGATGTTAAACAAGGAGAACACAAGCTTTGTGTAAGGGTGTAATTGAATGCAGCACACTGTCCTAAGTGAGTACGCCTTCTGCTTCCTCTTTTTTCTTTCTCTTTTCTTGATTATTGTTTGACTCCTACATGCAGATGCAATCAAAAAATCTCTCCTTATCCGTATTCAATTTCGCGCTCTTTACGTCCGTGTCGCAAAACGCAACTCTTTATTTGCAAAAGCTGGATCCGTGTCTAAGGGATTTTCTATTTGTTTTAGTATAGCCGGCACAATCTTTCGCCTATCTTGTGTAGCAAAACAAAAAAGTGGCATCATCTACCAACTTTCTAGTTTATTAAGACCTAACAAGGCAATGTTGACAAGAGGGATTCGGAAACTTACACCAAAATGCTAAAAATTCAGAGCAATAAGATCACAGCAATTGACACGTTAAGAAAACACGTACGATGGCACGCATATATTTAACGTACCTGAGACTGAAAGCAAATTGAATTTAGACTGGCCACAACGTGTGATGTCAGATCGTTTTGGTAATTCTTTCCCTGTAAGCTCTGTATCGCCGCTTACTTCCACATCACTGTGTACTTTGCTTCAGCAAGCTTTCATGGCATCCTATGTTCACTAATTATAGTACCCATACACAAATAAATTTGGTTTTGAGGCAACCTCCCTCAATCAATAAAGGGGGAGCTGGTGTTTTATACACCTATTAACAATAAGTCTCAAGGAACTTTCAGTGTCGCATAACACATCATATAATAAGAACATGTCACGGGAAAAGTTGTGATAGATGATAGTAATTACTGCTGCCATTGTTACCTAAAGTAAACAAACCACCAACGAGGCCAATAACATCTATAACTACCGATCGCTACTAGCCTTTTTATAGCGTGTTTACCTGCAATAGGAGCTCAAATTTCTTACTGAGAATCTATCGTTAATACCTAAAAAAAGAAAAGGGTCCAATGTGGTTCGACACGACATGTCTTTCAAATCGTTTGTGCCATGTCAATTGTAAATCCGTTTCTTAAAGGAAACCTTCTTAAGCATGAAATTTTCCCGCAAAATTATTTGTCGTCATTGCTTCCAACAGCAGCTGAGTTCGCTGTAACGTCGCTAATCCATAACTGGCATTTTGCTTCTTAGAAATGCGTACTCCCACAAAGAAGGGAAGCCTGCAGTTCCAGCATTTCCCACCACCAGTGGTACCGTTGTATGTTAATGATCATTGCCGGCTTTGCATGCATAATCAGTCCATAAAGTCAGAGAAGCGTGTATGCTACCGACAACAGTAAAATAACAGAAGGGCAGCGCTGGATAGGCAAAAATTACGGATGATCTACAAAATAGACCGACAGAAATAAATGCGATTACTTCTCGAAACGTCGAATGATCTTCTTTCGCAGAAATCATGCAGCCTGCCAACCGAAAGAGGTACGTGACTTGATTTCTGTCGGATAGTACAAACGCATCTCATGTGTGGCTGCAACACTGGAGGTCTTAGATCGAAGGACTGCACACCGACATGGTAGAAACGTTACGTTGTATCGAGTTTTTTTCGGGAATCGGTGGACTGGTATGTAATTGTGATCGAATGACAAACATGATCAGTTGATGGCTGTCTTGCAGCATTACGCGCTTCATATTGCACGAGCGAAAGCCGAAGTCGTTTGTGCATTCGATGTTAATGAGATTGCTAACAAGGTGTATGCTCACAACTTCAAAAAAGAGCCTTCCAAGGTAGAGTATTCCATAATAGAACGAGCGCGTGACTTATCATGAAATAGAAAACGATCGATCGGCTAACGAACCGTGACATTGAAAAGTGAGTGAACAGTAGCGGTTTATAGTGTATTGAACATCATCGTTGCCCAAAAGACTGGATGCCCAATGTTGGCTATTGAGTCCCCCTTGTCAGGTATGCTCATGATTGGATATACATAGTTTATTCAATAACCTATCAATAGCCTTATACACAGGGTGGGAAAATGAAAGATATCGACGATCCACGCGCCAAGCCATTACTTCACCTGATCGGACTTCTCCCTAACCTTAGTAAACCGCCAAAATATATTTTCCTGGAGAATGTGAAAAATTTCGATGTAAATCCTGTGCTTCCGCTGATGTAGAAAGAATGACACCTCTCGGTAGACATCGCAATCCAGAAGCAGACTTATAGAACAACTAGACAAGCTTGATTACGAGATCAATGAGTATCTTTTATCACCTACTCAGTTTGGTATACCCAACCACCGTATGCGGTATTACTTGACGGCACGCCGACGCGACCAACCTATCATCAAAGAAACATCCGATTATCTTGAATCCAGTGTGATCCACACAGCATGGCCATTTACGAGCAGTAATGAGCAATATGCAGAGTCACCGGAACTCTCGTATTTCTTTGAACCGGAAGCGGACAAAGATGAGACATACCTTGTTCCCGCAAAGTATATTCTTAAGCTACACAATTTCCGATTAGGTATATGGTATATTTTAATTGTATGATCAAAGCTTACTTTAATTACGTTGAACAGACATTGTTCGTCCCTCGGACAAGAAGACATCATGTGTCACCAAGGTATGTGATCCGTATCCCCGCGGAAAGGTTGACTCATCTGTGCAACTAGGCTTATGGATCGCATCATATTGTCACTAGTGGCTCAGTGGTACAAACACGAAAATTAAATGCAAGTTATTCTTACGTTTATCCCTAGTGTTGATCGTACTTTATTTGTTAGATCACAGATTACGATTGGAGTAACTCTGCGTCACTAATGGAATTTGGACTTCGATTTTTGACTCCAACAGAAGTTGCTCGTCTCCATGCATTTCCAGTACCAACCTATCCTTTCAGGGCGGACGCAGCAAATGACACGCGACAGCACGCGGTGCGTGAAGCGAGAAAGTTTCAGCCACCGCATTGCCATCCTCATCTTGAATTCCCGGATGACGTATCGCGGAGTCAACGTTATCGTTTGCTAGGTAACAGCCTGAATTGTTGGGTTGTAGCAGAGTTACTGCGTTGTGTTCTTATCGATGAGGACGACTTGCAACCAATAGAACCGTAGATATACTATAGAAGTCTATCAGCGTTGATAACTGTAACAATCAATCATTCTAGAATACTTTAATAATAGAAAAACGCGACCCATAACAATCAATCTACAAAAGGATATCATCCAGTGCAATAAATAACAGGGGAGTTAGGGAAGTAATGGGAGGATGGTTGCAGTAACTGAACCAATTAACTGTGTTGACAAATGCCACGAATGGAAGGAGTAAAGGGGGATGAAGCATATTCCCTTTAAAGGCTATTGGAAGTCGTGTACGGCTGCATGTCAGGAAGAAGTGCCCGCACAACCGTGTTCTGGGTACTCATTTTGTACATTAGCGTATAATTTTACAGCAGCAAATATGGAGGAAAACGTCCATGCACATACTATCATTACGCCTGTAAGCTGCACCACTTACTGCACATCCTGAAAGCATAGACATTTACGCACCTATCATTAAACTGTTGCATGATTTTGACTCTTCATTTTGACCAAATGTGTTTTTAACCAGATTACATAATAGAAACCTTGTGAAATTAGCAAAGTTTCAAAGGGAGAAAGTGTGATTGTGAGAGTTTGGCAGTGATCGAAAGATCATAAATTGGAAAAGTAGGTGTCTTAGCTCCGCTTTATACTCCTCATTCAAAATGATCGACAAGGAAGAAAACTTGAAAATCATGCGCTCGTAGCTGAGCATCGGATACCACCCTATTTACCAACTGAGCGCAATAGAGCACGTTTCCCTTCATTCTACAGCTGCAGGCATGAACAGTATTTCTTTGCTCTCCTTTTATTACCACCGCCAAAGCTTATTCTCCTACAACCTTGTGGCAAAGCATTCGTAAAGCGCAAAAGTATCGATTTTTTATAGTGTAAATAGAAGGGAATGCTACACATCTTTTGCATCCAATAATTCAGACATAAAATGGAAAACTTTCTTTATCAAAAGTTCCGTCTTCTTGTCACTACAATGCTAGTCAACACTGAAATTTGCGCTGTAGAATATGATAACCTAGAAGTGTAGCTTGTACACTTCTGTTGAATTAAAAGTGTATCGTATCATCAAAAATGGGTTATAATGGTTCATTTTCTCTCGGAACAAACAAAATTCTTTAAATCAAAAAGCTGAGAATTTCAGAAATGAAAATTGGATTTCCCATGAATCATAGAGAGTAATAGTACCCCAACTCAGATTAACGCAGTAATATCGAATGGTCCTCTTTCCGATGATGAAAGAAAATTTCAGCGGTAGCAACCACAGTGGGTCAAAAGAAGGTAGCGTGCATGATACATGCATGCTCACGTCACAGGGTAAAATTGGATCTCCATGAACAGAGCTGGAGTCCTTGAAAATGTTCATGTCACGTACAGAATTGCCCGAGGTATTGTGGTGGGCCCATTGCAAACTTCAGACACATGATTCTGGTACTGCCAAGAATTTGATCTCAGTATGAATCTACGTCAAAAGAAGGAATGTTCGCAGTATCAAAGATGTGGAATCATCATGAAACGCGCTATCATTTTAAATTCCTCGATCCTGTAAAACGTGGCAGACAAATTTTCATTACCCGTGTTCCTTTCAATGTCATGCATGCATCTGTTATGGGTGAATTCTCTTTCGCTGCCTTCTACTACTACAAGGATAAGAAAGAATCAGTGGAGAAGGCTTACTGAGCGGTCCACCACCTGCTATATCTTTCATCGCAGGCTATCATATAAACGCCTCTCTAAGAAGCACACATCGTTGGTTACTTTAACAAGTCGGTGTTGAAAGTTTGTCCTGTGATCTCTGTCACACTTGCTATTCTTGAAACATGGATAGTACAGTATAGCGAGGCAATTCTTATCTGTCAATCCACTATCTATCTTATGTCCTTTTTTTGGGGGGTACAAAATGATAACTGTCTGCATAGCGTAGAAAGCCTGCTATTGTTTCTATTATCATACTCAAAAGCAGTGTTCCATTCCTGTCCAATGAAACGTACGGCTGATACTTACTTAGCTCTCGCGTTTGACGCAATTTCCATAAAAACTAAAACCATTTGACACGGGGTGTGACAACAGAAGACGTCTCATACCATCGCCGTATTATTTTACATACTGTCCTAACAATTTAAGACAATTTAATGAGTGACATTTGGTAGAAGTTCCAACTTGCCTAAGTACTCACTCAGCGTCATTTCGCAAGAATTGTATCTTTGCACCAAATTATCGTTGGTGGAAATTTTAAACTCAAAACAATAGGATCACATTGTGCTCAGGAGATCTGTTGGTCTGTAAAAGTAACAATTAGAACAACGAATGTTATCTAGGTCTTCCAAGTCCTAAATAATCTTCAGCCTTTACCACTTACTGATCATGCCAGACCAAACCATACTTTTAGTAAGTGGAATCGTTACAAGTTTCTAGTGATTCATTTTGCAGCATTGAACTGTGCCTTCAAAAGATCTACAACAATAGCGAGTGTGCGTAATGTGTAATATACAAAGCTGTATCAGGCACGTTGTCTATTGGAGATGATACCTACTAACGTGGCGAGCTTCCTAGGAACATGTAGCCGGGTGTATATTTACGTTTGGAGAGTGGGATGAAACAACGCTGAAACCTATTCCTTGTCATCAAGGCGTTGACTGTGGACGATATATTCATTTTGTTGATTTCCTTAAACTTTGTATACGTATCGAGTATTTCGAGGAAAACAAACAAGTCATTCAAAATGTGTACCATAAACCACATGGAACATGATGTGGGAAAAAAGCATGCGAAACCAAGGCACATTATGCAGCTTATTTATTTTTTAGATAGCTTTCCTGCACGTTCTACAATCCATCTTGCAGGTGCATCATCTTTTTTTTTCCTTTCACATGCTATGGGCATTGTCTCTTTCGGCTGGTATTCCTGTCTATGAAGATCAACACTAGCATATAAAACAACGCATCAGTTCCAACGTGTCTTGTAGGATGTTACAACACGAAAGCGTAGATCATTCTCAATCCCTGTTCCTCATTGCTGGTCAATTTACCCCATGTAGTAAATTCAGAAAACAATAAATAGACAGCGTCACTGCAAATTTTTTATTCTAGTTATTCAACATTGAACAATTCTAAGGTTCAGGAGGTAACGATAACCTCCTTAATTCCTGCGCTTCAGCAACATTTGTACTTCTGTGCGTAACCAGATGCAACGTACAATTCTGATCAGACAACGCCCGACCACGTTGCGTACCAACGTCGTAACAACAATAGTGGCAATAGCAGCCATTGGATCGATTTCCAGGTATATCCGGAAAACACGGTGACTGATGTAGATAGATGCATCGGGAAAATTACGCACAAGCTTTTTTTGGTGCATGTAACATTCCCGACGACCCGATCATTCCATAGCATAGGGAAAGAAATGGTCAGAGAGAGAGCGAGATGCAGATCTGCAAAAACACCGCCTGAATATAGCGAAGCCGTCTGTTTGATTTTATATTCTTTACCACATCTTCTAGTAGCTTGTATTCTGCATGTAAAAGACGTATCAAACCTGTGATGACAAGTTGGACTCATGTGAGCTTCATTTTCCATTTATCTAGATTAGGAAATGTTTTGATTTTTCTTTGTACATGTTATCCGTTCCGTTATTCTGTCACTGAAAAGAAAACAGAGGAGTGATATACCCTCCCGTGCAACTGTTTCGGTGTGTGAGCATGTATAAATAAAATAGCAATGTGATTCGCGCAAAAGGAATGGCCTTTGATTGTCGCGGACACAAACTCCGCAGAGACCCACGCATGGACGAGACATTGTATTTAAAAGAAGCGATTCACTTCGTCTTTCCCTCTTTTCCTTTCCTTGTTGCATCTCTTTTTTTCCTTCACAAAAAAAATAAGAAAATGAATCAAGACTCACATGGTAAAATGACACAGCGAGGCTTCCTCAGTTGACGTTTGCTACTTATTTAGACGGTCACACCAATGGAAAGTCGAATTATATAACGGGAACGACTGCGCCAGAAAATGAAGCAAGTGTTGTGGTTTGACCGTGTCTTTTTCTTCTAACACCTACTGTAGGCGATAAAAAGACATATCAGCTTTTGGGACAAAGATAACAAAGGCTATATTACGCAAAGAGATACCGTCAGAGGTAAACAGAACTTGCGTCAAATCCATTGTGCTTATCTCTTGTGATAGGCTTTATCGAGCTTGGCTACAGTCTTTTGTTTAGTGTGACTATTGGCGTATTTCTTGGATTCTTATATTCCTACGCTTCGCAAGACTCATGGCTACCCGATCCACTATTTAAAATTCATGTAAAGAAAACCAGCAGAGAAAAGGTAAGATTTGTCGGAAGAGGTTCCGTCTATGTGCCGAAGGGGATATATGGGAGACGGATAGCGCGAGTGACAAGACAAAAAATTTTTTTTATCCCTTGGGGCCCCTTTTTCACGCTTCTAAACTAACAAATAGAGAAACAACATATACGATGCCAACGGTCATTTTGATTTGGATAATTTTGAAACAGTCTTCGCAAAATATGCCAATTCCGATCCATATGGTAAAAAAATCAACTTGCTGGAAATTGCACAAATGACAAAGGATGATGTGGGTCTGGATCTCGTGTCATGGTAATCTTTTTGGTTTCATCATGGAAAAAAAAAAATTTTTTTTTCCTTTATCATCTAAACCCCCTTTTCATTAGGGTGAACGCCATCGTCGAATGGGGTATTATTTACTTTTTTGTGGGTGAGAAAGCTCAACTTCGGCAGGCCGACGTACAACGTGTCTATGATGTATGTTGACTAAATAGGAAAGCATGGAAAATAACAGCGGTTTCGTTGTTTCAGGGATCTTTGTTTTTCCACCTCCGCGATGCTGTTCAATTGACTGATACTTCCTACCGGAATGGCGTGCTAACTGGTGTACGCAGCGACAGAAGGTCACTCGGAGATTATGTGCAAATGCTCACTGGAAGTATTCCGTCGTTATGGGAATCTGCAGTGAATGTTCGCTACCAAGAATTCACATCGTTTGTGCAACATCATGCACCCCAGCTCCCGTCAGCCTTTGTGGGTACGCGTATAAGCCCAGTCTCATTGACAGGCGTGCTTGCCGAGCCCCGTGCAGTGTCTTCGCAACCCGCAAAAGACACGCCAGAACTAGAGGACAACAGCAATGAAGCCTTCCCCATTGTCCAGTATACAGAGAGCCTGTTTACAACCCGTCTCACAGGTGTCAAAGCCCAATCAGACAACAATGGGCCGTTCTTGACGGGCGTCCAGGGTTACAACCGATTGGAAGACGAGGAAGAAAGTACCAGCTTCACAACTCCGTTTGTGCAAACGATCCAGGAGGAGGAGGACGACATTTACAGCGGCCCAATCATGTTATCTGGCGTGATCTACGAGGAAGAGAGCTACAAAGAGCCCCTACAACCAGACCTACTCGAGACGGAACACCTTGCAGGAGTCCAGGGTCCTCTATTGCATCAAGTTCAGGAACCAGTTTCTTATGAAGAAATTGAAGTCATTGAAGAAGAAAGCGGCAACCAGGTTCTCACTGGCGTTCTACAGCAAGTCGAATCATACACAGTTGACGTTGAAGAAAGCGAGGAAAGCGTTCCAGGTTTGACAAACGAAGAAGAAAACGAAGAAGGAAGACAAACTAATGTGGATGGAGAAGGAAACGATCTAGATGCACGATCAGACGCATCTTCAGAGGACACGCAATCGCCTCTGTCCCCCGAACACGACACGAAGGACGCCACAGAGCCAGCTACGAAGAACACATTCCCTGTGGACAGCACGGAATGGAACATCACTGCAGAAGCGACTGTGAGAGAAGAGTAAACAAAACAAACAAAAAAATCAGAAAAAGGACGTCTTTGTGTTTTCAGATTCTATGAAAAAAAAAAAAAAACTGTAGCACATGAAATACATTGTTTATTGAATGAAAGCTTACGCTACCCGCAATAAATTTTGCACCAACCTAAAATCTACACAAGAGAGGCGATTAGTATATGGTTATGCTACACAGTAACGCTATTTGGTTACACCTATGTTCACGATAACTTTTGTTGTTCCTAGATGGGGCTAGCTGAACGTTTATATCGATGTAGCGACTGAGTCCTGTTTACTGCGGCTATGTTTTTTTTTCAACCCATTTCAAAGAGGCAAAGCAAAAAGAGCGATCCACGTCGGGGGCGCAAGGAAACCGATGGACAGTTTGTTCATGCAGCCTAAAAGACCAAACAGAGCGAACAAGACATTCATATGCAGTATGTTTAATCACTTCTGAGAATGTATTAAAAAAATAAAACAAAAGAGTCCCCTTTTACTTTCAATGATAACCATCTACCCCAGTGGAAGTACTTAGTCTACCCAAAAGGAACTTGGTTCGTATGATATCCATTCCAGGAAAGAGTGAAACCATATTTTCTCTTATTGCAGTACGTTTTCCTAGTGTCCAGGAAGCTACCGCGGAAGCATAAAAGTTCTCAGTTTTCATGCCTATGTCAGGCGGATTGTGTTTGGCAATAAAAATGAGGAGTTCGAAGTCTTCATTGCCATTGTAGATTGAACGCTGAGCCCCAAATGCTTTGTTGATTCCAGTAAACAAACGCTTTGCGCCACTAGCGTATCTTTTTTGCATTATCGATGCAATGCTTCATCCTGTCATTTCCTTCAAGATTGATTGAAATAGTCAGGAGCTTTTTTAAATATGCATATCCAGAAACTGTTCCTAAACTGATCGAGAGTAGAATTCTATTGAGGAGCTATGATCACAAGGGAGAGAGATGGACGATCGATTCACAGATGAAGGGGGCAAACGTGTCGAAAAAAAAAACATCTCTTTGTGGCGCTTCGTGGACCTTCGCATTCATGATTCAATGCGCTCTAAAGGGACAGCGTCTCTGTTCTAGGTGGTCTTGAACATAGGCGAGGGCGGATGGTATACAAAGTTGAAAGTGATCCCCAGGTCAGCAACCTGTTCGTAAGACGTAACACATGTGCTTTCCTTTAAAAAAATCATGCAGTCATCCAGTCTCCCACACACAAATGATGTCAAACAAACCGCCATAACCTTTCTGTTATTCCGTTACTTGTGGAAAACAAGGAAAGAGAGCAGTGTATTCGAGATAAAAAGCAAATGATCAATGTTCAAAAAACAGGATCGTCTCTGGCGTGTCCACATGGACTGAGAATGATTTACATGAATGAGATGAAAGTATATTTGGTATGAAATGCTTGCTTGATGAACGTTTTGCCGCTCATGGAGGCGGTTTCTACGTGCTTCCGACCAAGGTCAGGGTTATCGCTCCGTATGGGCCTACCTTTGAAGTGTCGTTGGTATCACTAATAAAATGTAAACTTGGGATACCGCTGGCAACACGCTACGTGTATAGGTATCCTACCGATAGGATTTTTTTCTTTTTCTTTTTCATATCCAGATCTGTCACTTCACACTGATGGGGTATCGTCTGTCGACTCGCCATCGCTTCGTTTCCTCTTTTGTGGTCTCTCTTCGGTGGTATCGCTCACGTGGGGTGCAGGTGTAGGGGTGCAGGAAGAAGCCCTACCCAAATGAAAATAGGTACTGTCAAAAATAGAAAAATACAGTGATAAATGTATTTACTTGCTCTTATGACTTGTCGATGATTCTTCATCTATGCTAGTTATCAAGTCAGGGACCCGCAATATACCATAAAAAGCAGATACAACATACGTCATGCACATACCCAACTTACCTCTGTTCCAAAACTCCTTTCTCCAGTTTTCTCTGATATACAGAGACGTTATTCCAGGACTTTCGGACCATGTACCTTGCAGCCCACTTGTCATGACAATGATCCAACCGTATGCCATTCTGAGCAGCTAAATTTTCCATTAAATCAACGCTTTTTTCAACCTGTGCTGCGTCCAGCTCAGACCAGGAGATAGCCAGTGTTCCACTCGCAGCCTTGACCGCATCTTTCAACACCCGGAGTACCCTGCGACGAAGGGAAACTAATGTTGCATATTGTTGTTCTATTCTTTCGGCAGCGACATGACCACTGCTATTCAACACCATGTTTTTTACATGAGCTGCATGAACATCTTCACGGGGCTCTGGGACCGAACGTCGAGTTCCGATAGAAGACGAAGAAGAAGAGGGGGGAGGAGGCGAATGAGACATAGTGAGGTCGACAAAAGGTTGCCCCGTTTGAGTTTCATCGGCAGTAGGGCAACAGTTCTGACAGCGTTGCATGGAAGTCAGCATAGCTCTCATCTCATCCTGTGCTGACTCCATCTGTAATAACTTCTGGTAGATAATTTCGAGCGTAATAGGTTCAGGCTCATCACGGTTCATGACAAAAGCGTTGGGCAAAGCAAAGGAGCTTGGTCCTGCTGAAGTTTAAAATGCCGCTTACTCCTTTTTTCGAATAAAATTGTCCTGCAGGCACGACAGTCTGGGAATGGTAAAAATCGTACACAGTTGCACAACCATCGTTCATAAATCCAAGAAATATTCCAATAGATGTAGTTGTTTTTAATGAAGCTGTACCACTGTGAAAAAAAAAAGCATTTTGTTCTGGATTTCTTGTAAATACACGTGCGTCTGTGCTCCTATATCGCATACACTTCTTTGTAGTAAAAGACATTTGTAGCAAAGTCTAAGTTTCATAAGCTATGAAATCTACGCCAGTCAAGTGTATGTGTCTCCTGTTGAGCAATTGCTAACTGAATTCTGCATAGAACAGAAATCAATTAAATATGCTCATATTTTCGCCATTGCGTCTTAACCTTATCTCCACTTAAAGTACGTGTGAATATTTAGTATAATCGGGTTAGATGACAGCATTTTAAAAACAGCATATATTACTGCTTTGTTATATCTACCCTAACATTATTTGTAAATTGTTGGTATTGTCTTTGACAACAAAAAAGGGACCATTCCATGCAATTTCTATATTGTCTCATCTCTATGAGGTCAATACTTTCTTCTTCAAGAACAATGTGTTATTATGTCTTCTTTCATAAAGGCCATTTTGTTATATTTGCAGGCAAAGGAAAATTCATGAAAAATGCGAATTATACTTGTCTCAAAAGGGCTTTTGTATCAAAGGAACTCAGAACACCATAAGCAGCGCCGTATTGCTTATTATCTCCTTTCATTACAAATAGAGTTACGTTTTTAATAAAATAGTTTGCAATAATAGAGTTGAATAACGATAAACGTGTATCTACAGAACAGCAATAATACAACCATAAGATTTAAAAGCAATAGTTCAGAATCTTACTACTCTTCTTTGTACGATCAAACAACAACAGTTCTTCTCAGTCGGAGGAAGTCTTGACATCATCGAACGGCTTTCTTCCGTTAATTATTTCTAATATCGTAGCATCAATACCGTTGTTTCTATAACTTGCTATCCTCTTCATCATAGGGCCTTTTGGGCGGACTATGCTATTCGGGACAGATATGGGGTCAAAATCCCAATGCGCTGGACCTGGGGACGTGCCGGCCCGGTTTCAAGTTCTACATCAGCATAGGCGCTACCGCTTCTAGAGCGTATTCTCACTTAAGAGCCTTGAAAGCTGAGCAGTAAGTTTAGTCACTAAGGCATGACGAATGAGCCTTTTTTGTATGTTTAAAAACGTTTCCTGATGGTAAAGGGTCTTGAAAAATTTTACGCCTTACCATCGGCGAGAGATGGTTTCCAGTTGTTCTGAGTGATTGAATTTTTTTTTTTTTTGCTTATCGCACCAGAGCTGGAGAGAGCGCTTTTGAAGTAAATGACCATATCGAAGGTCAGTTTGACTCCTTTGTATCTGAATTTTTCTTCTACTACTATGACATCTTTATCTCCATTGATAAACCCACGAATAACGTCAGCCTTTTGTTGTTTAATTACGCTATTAGTTTCCTTAAGAGATTTTGAATGTAGTATTTGCGGTAGCAATTATAAAACAAATGAGGTAATGCAAGACAAGTACGTTGAGACTCCTGCTGATTATGAGATAAAAGGATGATCACTTGGCTGAGATCAGTTCGGATTTTGAAAATGAGGTGCACAAGGCGTAGCTTTCATGCTTCTCAAGCTGTATTTTCCAGTCATCTGTACATTCAAAAAATTTAATCCATACTGGCTACATTTTTGAATAACAAACATCGTTAAAATTGCATTTTTTAACTTACAGCAAACGTGCTGAAAATTATCTTTGTCGTACACAGGATAACGATGAACTATCGTGACTTCGTTAGGCAAATCGTTTCGATCCTTTACCGTCATGCCATTGAGTAGCGCAGAAGAGATACATCGGTGTAGCTATGACTACATTATTATTGGTGGTAAGTTGAATAACATTTGTAAATAGAATTTCATCTATCTATATTTGTCTAGGCGGTACGGCTGGTTGCGTCCTTGCAAACCGACTCTCCGCAGGCAGGGACACGGTCCTTGTTCTAGAAGCTGGTAGTCAAGTGGCCGAAGCCGTACAAGAAAGTCGAATTCCAGGACTGAACAGTAAACTCAAGTACTCGGAAGCAGATTGGGCTTTAGAAACAGTACCACAGGTTCATGCAAATCAGCGACAACTTGCCGTTCCTTTAGGGAAGATTCTTGGTGGCAGTAGCGCCATCAACGCCATGCTATGGCATCGATGTTCTCCTGCTGATTTTGATGGTTGGCGCGTCCCAGGCTGGACGTATGAAGAGCTAAAGCCGTATTTCCGCAAGGCCGAAACATTAGTTGGAGAACACATTGACATGTGCGTGCATGGTAAGAAACATAAGCACTCCTGTCTTTCTTTTCTTTACCTTCTGCAAATTTAGGTACAAACGGCCCAATGAAGGCAACACATCAGCCAATAAGTGGCCAAGGGCTAGGTGCAAGCTTTCGACAAGCCTGCGTGGATAACGGATTGCCTGCATACGACAATATTACCGATCGTGAACAGCAGATTGGTGTTACAGGGTTGCAGGCCTCCATTGATCGGGGAAATCGATCGTCTACGAGCGGTTGCTATCTTACGTCTGAGGTGATGAAGAGACCCAATCTAACCGTAGCTCTTCAATGCCACGTGGAGCGGATCGAGTTTCAGGAGAATTGTGCTCACAAGGTCGTGTTTGAGAAAGGTGGTGTGCAATACGAAGTGTGCCTGCATCGTGAGGTCTTGCTCTGCGCAGGCGCCATCCATTCGCCACTTTTGCTGATGTGCAGTGGCGTCGGCCCAGAAGAACATCTCAAGGAGCACCAGATTCCTTTGGTTCAAGATCTCCCAGGCGTCGGGAGCAATTTGACGAACCACTGGAGAGTACCGCTGGTGCATGAAACAGATCCTCAACTGTCGCTTCATCGCTCTCTCTACTCCGTGGATCATTTGGAAAAAACGTACCACGATGCCTTGGAGCATGGCAAAGGTGCCTTAACGAGGATATGGCCCGATGCAGTGGCCTACTTCCGATTGGAGGTACAGCAAGCCTGTCCAAATGTAGAACGTAGCTCATTTCAATATTGATAGAATGCTCCCGATAACAGCCAAAGCAAACAGATACCCCAATTTGAACTGTTTGCAGGCGGAATTGCGCTTTGTCATCAATTGCCTCAGCTGAAGGATGTAGACTGTGCCACGCTCCTGCTTGTCCTTCTCACGCCCTTTTCCCGTGGAACAGTCAGACTAGGATCGAGTGGATCAGCGGTGGTGGATCTGGGATTGTTGCAAGACGTTCGCGACATGGAGTGTCTAGAAAAAGCATTGGCTTATGCTCGGACTATCGCAGAGAATGGAAACTACCGGTCATGTGTCCGTAAGTGGATACTGGCACCTGGACAAGATATACGAGACTATGTGAGACAACACGTGGAAACAATTCATCATTATTCTAGTACCTGCAAGGTATGTGCGCTTGTAGAGTATATATATAAAAAAAAAGAGCTAATGCCCTTCCTTGTGTCTCAGATGGGATCCTCTAGTGATGCCGATCCAACCGCTGTCGTGGACGAACACCTTCGAGTGGTTGGCACCCGTAAGCTTCGCGTGATAGATGCATCTATTTTCCCCACACTTCCCGCTGGCCAAATCTGTTTTCCCGTGATTGCTTGCGCAGAACGGGCGGCCGATATGATTCTCAAGACACAATCTGAATTAAGAGAATAATCTGATTAAATGCAATGCGTTTTATTTAATGTTTCGAAACAGACCATTTCTTAACAACATGAGATACTTTACAAGGAACCTTTGTCCTTCTTTCCTATTTTCCTCATCTTTTTATTTCTTTTCCCTCACGAATGGTGCAACGTAACCTAACTAGTCCATATAATCATCACATTAGTAACTTCCGTCTTTAGAGGACGTTTACTGCTTCTTGTACAAGCGACAAACGACGCCAAGACGGCCACGAACAAAACGGTTGGATTTGGGTCAGCTACAGGCGACTTGCCTGAATGAGTTGCCCATCGATCTCGAAGAACAAGACAAAATCTTTACGTCTATTTGGTTGAATGAAACCCAGGTCTTAGTTGGGACCAAGGAAAACAAGGTATTTCTTTATTTGCAAAATGGCAACAGCGGTAAGAATGTGCTTTTTTCCTTTTCTTTCTTATTTTAGCTGTTCCTGTTTGACCTGACTTTCAACCAAACGTTTGATATTCCTTTAATCGAGTGGGATAAAGAGGATGATCATGGAGTGGATCATGTCAAAAGCCCGTTTGTGTCGCGCCTACAGTCCAAATCCCAAGTTCTATTAGAATCCAGGGACCCTCTTACGCCGACGATGGGCGTGTCCTCCCGTTTCCGATTCCAACCAAAATGTGAAGGCATCCGCTGCCTAGCTATGAATCCCAGTAAAACATTGTTAGCTGCAGGCTTTGCCGATCCACCCATCACGATGGTCTACTCACTGCCCGAACTAGAGCCATATGCTGTTTGTAAAGGCCACTTGGATGCAGTGTACAGCGTCACCTGGTTGACAGATTCCCAGCTAATGACCGGTTCTCGGGATGGCACGCTCAGTGTATGGCAGGCCGACAGCCGAACAAACGGCAAACTAGCACAAGTGTGGACCTCTTCAAAAACGATTGGCTGTGGCATACGAGCTGTTCAACCACTTGATACAGCTGCACATGTTGCAAGCCTGACATCCAAGGGGATGGTTCAATTATGGGATACGGAGGCATTGAAAAAGGTACGACACGGTAAACAAAAAGCGTTGATCCGTAACGATAGTTTTCCCCATAGGTGTCTTCCATCCACCTTCCTCACACACTCGAACTGGCATGTCTCAGGAGTAATCGCACACTGCTCGCCGCTGGTTCGCAGGGCCATGTCACCATGATCGATCCTCGTCAATCAGGGAAGAACATCGTGGCTGATTTGCCATCGCAAGATGGGACATGGGGGGTACGGTCGTTTGATTTCTCCGATACTGTTCTCGCATGTGGAAGTGGCCATGGTCGATTGTCATTTATCGACACGCGTATGATGCAGTATCTGCCGTTGAAAAGTCATGACCAATTGTACTACACAACACAGGATGGATGGGTTGATCGGCAAACGCCGATTTATCAAGAATTTTTTGTTGGTACACCGGTACCCCCAGCCATTTACACAATGAACTACAGTCCCGATCGGACCAGAGTTTTTACTGCCGGTGGACCGATTCAGACGGGATTACGGGGGTGTTATGCTGCTGTCTGGATGTGAGTGGTGAGAAAAAAAAAACCCTTGTGTTATACATATACATACATATATATATATCTATATACATGTGCTGAACCTTTTTCTGTAATTTTTTTTTAAAATAATAATAAAAAAAAAAAGCCATCTCGATGGATCCCGGAGATGCTGTGTTGCAACAATTGAAAACGTCGCCTAATTTGGTTAACGAAGATCCGGCTGTCGTTACGCCAACGGACAAGGCACCGTGGTTACGTCTATCTGCGCAAGAATTTGCCAAATTGTTAGACAAACAAACACGGCATAAGAATCAAGGCATGAAGGAGAATATGAAGGAGGAAGGGGAGCCGGTACAGCATGACGGATCAAATGTTAGCTGGGATTCAATGACCGGGTATCAAGACTATCTGCATGCACCACATCCAGCATAAAGTTAACATTGATATCGTTTGAACCACAACTATTTAAATAAGAAACAAGGAGTCTCACACTATCGTTCACGTCTCTTTCTATCTCCTACTTTTTCTTCTTCTTATGTTGTTTCAGCGATCATATGTCGATGACGATGAAACGTCAAGACAAAGTGTCATGGCCTCTTTACGAAAACGTGTTCTTCGAAAAGTATCCAAAAGGCAGTATAAGACCTTGGTTGATTCAGAGAACACAGAGGATCAGCAGCCTGTCGTTTTGTCTGTCCGGCCAAACAGTCGTTATTCGTCATCTGGATTTCTTCTAGAGGCAGAGGAGATGGCAGTAACCTCACCAAAACGAGACCGATCAAGTCTAAAATATCGCTTTTGTCGCTGGTACAACAAAAAAACACTAAATTTCTGTAAGTGACTTACAATCATGATGATGGATAGCTTGGCATTCTGTTTGCTAACTTTAATTTTTCAGAGTGTGCACATAAAGTTTCCTGGTACAAGTCCACGAATTCCATGGTTACTACCATAAACGATCTCGGCGTCCCACCAGCCATCTTTTTTTTTCTCAATAATTGCTAGTACATCGTTTTTGGTGAACGTGATTTCCGCGTCAATCTATTCATTTTGTAAACAATTTTGGAATTTTTTTATGTATATGTGTGTGTATGTATATGTATGAATTCCTTACCTTGGCATCATAGTTCCACAGTGCTCGTACTTTTTAGTCGTCGAATCAATAACACAAAGGGTCCATTTTGATTTTTGGTTACTTACCATATTCGATAACAGGGGTACCATCTCGGAGAACTGCCATTTTCTGCCAATCCGTTTCGGGAAACGGAGACATGGGGCTTTGTGGCGATGTAAGCTGCGACATGGACGAAACCGTTGGAGCATCCTTTTTACTCAGAAAGCCGAGCGAAAACCGACGGTTTTTAGGCAGCTCCATCGGCTCATAATCTGTCGTTTGTGTCTTTTTCTTTTTCTTCAAAAATGAGAACATCGCTTTCTTCCGTCCGTTTTGATGATTGACGGGCGATGGCGGAGCAGTAAAATCTGCAATGTCCAATGTGTCAGCGGGAGGCGACGTCATTGGCACTCTCCTCTGCCACATAATATGGTTTGTATGTTCCTGTTGAACAATCGGTCTATAGGAATGACTAGCGGGTTCTATACCTGATTGCTTTTAGTAAAAAAAAAAAAAAAAGAAACCGGCTTTCTTCGCCCATTGCGTTATTACCATCACGTTGAATTGTATCCTCCTGATCATTCCATCTCTCCATTGCTTGAAAATCATCTGTTGTAGGTTGACTTTTTGTCAAATTTCGTAGGCGAGAAAAAGAAGAGAGCTGTTGCGGAAATGCCGGCGTACCTTCCTCAGGAAGAATAGGGTTGATCTGCGAAGTAAGAACATATTTTTATGTAATTTGAAGATCTTTTACCTCCAATCGTTTTTGATCTTGGGGTATAGACGGGAGCGCCTTGTTCCGTTGCAGATCCGATCTACACAAGAAAGTAAAAGAAAAAAAATAAGGTAGGTGTCACATCCAAGCCATGGTCGTACACACGTTAATGCTGTATCATCTGACAAGTCTGGATCTGTTGATGTCGGAATATAAACGGCAGACTTGCGGCTAGCCATTTCCGGCTTTTGTGCAGGAATGTCAGTAAACGAACTCTTAAGTATCTTCTCCCCCTTTAACCAATGAAAAATCCTGCATACCACAGAAGCTGCAACCACATGCAAGGTATCTGATCGAGATGGAAGTTTTTTCAATTGGTCGTTAACCGATCGAAGTTCTTCGTCGACCACCGGTATATTGATTTCACGAACTGTGTGTAGGGATTCTTCCACGTCATCCATAAATCTGGTATATTTTGGGATTTCTATGAATATATATTGGTCATCATCTTATGCTAATTTTTAAAATAATCGTACCTGGTATTACTGTTCCTGTACCATGGATACTTATAAATGTGCTGATATCCTTATCCACCTCCACATTTTCTAATGCTGCACGTATTTGGTCGCACGCCTGTCGAAAGGGTATTAGAAGGAGTCTTGTAACGACTCATTGGACTTTACTTGATCATGAACCACGTATACGCTGGACATCATATGTGTGTATCTAGATTTTTTTTTTAGCTTATCGGTAGGTAAATGTTAATGGCAGGAATAACATACGACCATAATGTACGTCGGAGATGGTCGATTCTACGTTCCTCGAGTATTTGAAAAGCGTTGCATGATTTTTTCCAATCTTCAATCCAAGTCTTTGTTACCGAGTCAAGCATTTCTCCCGAGAGTCTGTATTCTCTATCTACAGTGTTTTCAATTTAAAGGTTTTCGTGGAACTTTCGTTACCCAATAAAGGGATCCGTTTTTGTAACTGATAGTAAGAGTACGTTATATGGTTGAGTCTGAAGTCTTATGAAGTCAGTTGCATACCTGCATTGTATCTTGTCCTTTTCTTCGTGTTTCTGCCAATTTGGCGCATTCTGTAATATATGCTTTGCGTGCCTGGTAAAACAGATGAATTCGAGCATACATGTAGGTTATATTTTCTTTTACCCTTTTGACGTTCTCAGAATGTAAATTTTTTAGATTCTGTGACGTTTTTATTTGTTCAGCAGTCTATTGAATGAGGTTAGAACAAAGTTAAGACAGAACTTTTTTTTACTAACTGTTTTTCGGATTTGCTTTTGTTCTTTCATAAACCCCGCCAGCGGAGTGTGCAGTAATTGAGTGATTTGTTGAGCCAAGTCAATATGTGCCCGAGCGGCGGCTTCAGTGGCACTAGGGATACTTTGTAGTGATTCCGCAAAGGTACTTGATGGTTCCTCGAATTCAGATAAATTTAACTGAGAAAGTTTCAGCAATTTTTCACCGTATTCTTCTTCAATTTGTGCCCTAATTTAATTGTCAACATTAAGGTATTATATATAAACTCATAACTAACCTTTTTTCGAATAGACATTGTATTGCTTCACACGTTTTCTTTGAATTTTGCATACGTTCAAGCAAGATATTCAAAGCAGAGTTGTCATCGGTCTAAATCGTTGATGTTGAGATTTAACATAAGTACTCATTAAATTATACATTACCCAAAAGTGATCAGCGATAGTTGATAAGGTCATTTGTCAAGGAATGGAGAAACAGTGTGTATGTATTTGAGAGGGAAAAAAAAAAGGGCAAGAAATTTTCTTAATTTTTTTTTTTTTTTTTTTTTTTTTTTTCAGCTTTCGTATATGTGAGGGGGGGGGGAGAAGGGAACACAAACAATACGCTCACGATCACACAGGGCTGTGTTATTTTACAAAAGGGTCGTATTATATCGAATGTGTAATTAACCTATTTCTCTCCTTTCTTTTCATCAATTTCCTACATTTCTGTGCTGATAAATTATCATTTTTATCCATTGAAATTTCTGTTTTGCATTCATTTTTTAGTTTAGAGTATAAATGCATTTATGTATAATAGATGCATTTGTCAGTAAAGCATTATGGCAAAACAGTCAGATGCAGACTTTTAGGCGGTCTCATTCAAACTTTCGATAACTTCGCGCTAGATGAAAAATTATTTTGCGCTGGCGAATAGGAGTGGAGTCATTTTTTCTTTAGGACCATGCCTCTTGTACCACTTTCCAATTCTCGGACTACCGGACTATTCGAATCATCCGGCATTGCGGCTCGCAAGACTTCAGGCGTAAAGTAGACCATAATCTTCTCAGAGAGCATACAAAGTTCTTCTATTCGGATACCAGCAATAAGTAACCTAGATAGAGTAAGGTTTAGGTAGGTTTGATGTAGATTTCACATTTCGTCGTATTGTAAAAATGACAAAGTGTTCCATAAAAATCAGCGATGAAGACTTTTCCGATATATATATGAGGATCATGTTTCAGTATGCGTATTATAACCTGAGCCCTATCAAACAAGACAAGCTTAATAAAGAAGGAAACTCCACATGTATTTCTTTTTTCTTTTCGATTTGCGATGAAGTCACCTGTGGGAGAAAGTCAAATAAATAAGCATATCACTGGTTTTCTCTAAAAGCTTCTTACACAAAAGTAGCTAAAAGCAACGTTGGAGGCCAGTCGTTTCAAAACAGTTGACTGAAGCTCATCATCGATTATTTCCTTAGTTATTGTTTTAATCCCTTCTTGAACTAACTGGCGATTGGCAGGGCCAAGTTGCAAAGCCTTCAGTAGGTCAATGACATCCAAGTTTTTGTCATTGCAATGCTCTTCAAGATACTGTTTTACTGTCATCAACTTATTATACTGTTCGCTTTTCGCTTAAACATAATTTTCCATATTCGACATGAAAAAGTACTATGTCGACGATTCGGTTCAGTGTTCGATTTGTCTTGCTATAGAAGAGTTTAATCCGTATTATGCTTTGCAATAAAGAAAGGTATCATTGATATTTCGAAGAGTAAAGGAAAGGAGCAAGTGTGGGCTCTTGCTATCAATAGGAAAAATCATTTTATACAATGTCTTTTGAAAGAATTTATCAACGTCGCTACCCATAAGAATGACGAGATATAAAAAAATTGAGAGGAAGGAATAATCCGTGAGAGCTGCATGTACTAATTTCTTCGTTCAATCAAACCAATCAATCTTTTACGCTGGAATGACTTTTGACCTAGACAGAATAGACTCATTGTGGATGGGTTATTTTTCATGTAATTTATATTCACTTTCTAAATAGCCGTACATGAATAAACTGTCAGACACGACAATAATAACAACATGTTGCGCCAAAACCAATTTGTCTACTTGTACCAATACTTAGTTAAGAATGTTCACTAAAACACTACAGGATAATTGAAAGATTCTCTATTCAAACAAGGAGTACTTCTGGATAATTTGTTCTACACGCAAGCAGACGTGAATGTTAAATTTTTTATCAGTTACATGATTTACATCCGTGAAATTTCATAAACCGATATATATACCCATCTCTCACATTGTCATGTGACTAAAAAAAAAAAAAAAAAGAGCTGCTCTTGTCATTTTTTCTCTTCCCGCCTTTACTCCTTTCTGGTTTTTTGCCGGAGTCTGAAGGGAGAAATGCTTCAGCGACTTTTTCGGAACAAATCTAGTGTAAAAGACAATGACGACGCTCAGTTCCTCCTAGAACCAGAACCGTAATAAGCTGTCAGTTTTCTTCTATAAAGTTAATTTGACATTTGAGTAGATGGTGCCCGACGCCTTTACGAGATGAACACATTCGCATTTTATTTTGCCAAGACGCCGGTGACTCCAATAAAACGGTGTTGTACGATTCGCAAAGCCCCACAGTTCAGGGTGCTCCGAAAGGGGTCCCTACAGAGATGGCCCGTTCCTGGAATGGCAACAATACCACTGGCGCAGGAAATGGTCTCGGTAGTACCATAAACACTGCAGGTAGTCAGCTCCATGCGACACTTAGTGGTCGTGCTAGTTTGGACGATCGACGACATGAGTGGAGACCATCGAGTATGCGAACGATGACGACCTTGTCGATGCAGGATCAACCCACACAGCACTATCGGCAAGTAAGTGCAGTCGAAACGGTGATTCCGATTATAACTAAAACTTTAACAGAATAACCGCCGCCTCGATCTTATTGGTGACATGATCTTCGGAACTGCCCCATTAGCTTACAAGGGCATGAATACCAAGGTTCATTATAAACGTGACAAAGATCCACAAATCGTATTGTCCAAATTATTTACCTGCACGCGTGATTCGGATATGACCCGCAGAGCGTCCTTCTCGTCTGTCAATAGTGATCGATCCACCACCTCATCTGCTGCTGGCGATGTAAAAAAGTCCGTATCCACTCTATCAACACAGTCCGTTTCTTTTGAAGACAATGTATCTGAACAGTCGAGTGATGACGATCAGAGTCGATATTCCATCTACCCACCTATTCTCGGTTTGCGGAGTTCCAGACGCACGTTTAATTCGAAACGCTCCCAACGTTTTAGTCAGACGAACATGGAGAATGGATTTCGGCCGATGCCGTTGCCAAATTCTCGTATACCTGACATAGCAGATGGGACGGTAAGTTTCGGTCTTTTTCCTTTTCCAAATGTGGATGGTTATCGTCAAAGTTGTCTGATCTGTAGGTGTAGCATGTCCGACACACCTCTCGATCGATGAAATACGCAATCGCTGTAGTTATTACTTTGGAAGGAAAAAATAGAACACTTTATGATTTTGTGTTTTCACATTTTGCCCTCGTCGAAAATCGGATGCACCAATTACAGGCCGTTGCATTTAATCTACTCTGCTCTCACCTTCGGAGCTATTCACCGAACCAGACACAGGTACAATGATAACTCCCGCACTTCCCCTCACCTCCTGTTGCTGATCATTACCACAAAAGGCACGAAAGTCGAGGCACAGTTCATATCTCAGCTCCAACATCTTTCAACACGACCCAATACTAAAGGATGCAGTTGCCCAGTTTAAAGATGCCTTCCTCAGCTTGTACTGTACCCCACGCATTCAGGTAAGATATCCCAATGAATAGCATGACCATGTCAGCCGTGTACTAAGCTGTAGTAGGAACCATTATGGTTAAATATGTCTACATTTCCGCAGCGCAAGTCGTCCTATGGGAAAAGCTTGATGAGAGAGCTCGTTCATCTCCTCACCGATTTCGATAATAAATCCCATAATTTTTTCATCTCCACTGTAGTAACAGCTGTACTCGCCTACCACCTCTCGTGGGTACACACCGTTGCACCTCCCGAAGAAGACACCGTGAGTTGCACCAAATAGACACATGTGTTACCTGACTGGAAAACAATAGAGTTTCGGCTGTCGGTGCGGCAATTACGATCCGTTGTGGGCCCAATTAAGGTGCTTACCGTGAGACCAAATGATCATCAACTGATCCTTGGCGTCTTAGTGACTTGTACGGCTACGTAGGAACACCATCACGCATCACAAGAACGATTGTCGTGGGACGACGGGCTAGTACTGTTCGTCGAGTTCTGTATATTTTAAGCTATCTGATCCGATGTAATGAGGTCTATGAGAATCTACAGTCTTTATCCGACGCAGACTCGGATAACATATTCAGTCGAGAGCGTGGAATGGATGACAGCTGTGTATCGAAACTGGAGGACAAGATTGTCCGACAGTTGATAGGGTCTTCCACGGACGTAGAATCGATAGCCATTCCAAAAAAGAACACTGAAAATGATCATCTGCCGACGTCGGAATCACCCGAGTCTCTGACAGATCATTCCAACGCAACCTCGCCCAGTACCACACCTAACACATACACTGCTCGATGGCCTTCCACCGAGAATCACAGTACAGGAAGAACCACATCATGGCTGAGTAACAAATCGGCGGAAGAAGAGCATGCTGCGGAGAAAACAATTGTTTCCTCTTTCGGCGCTTACCCTGTTGACATGCCAAAGTAAGCATAGAAATGGAACTGGTGCCACGCTTACTCCGAAATATTGTGGAAACATTAGATCGTCGATTTCCCACATGGAACCGGATATTACCCAAGTGAAGGAGGATGGCGTACCAGCCTCTCCTGCGCACCGATTGTATGCCAAATCGTACGGCCGATCATTGATGGCTGCCTACTGCGATAGTTATCGATCGGATTTCGTTGTGATGGGTATGCCAAACAACCTCCCAGTACAGCAGCTCGAAGCCGACATGAAGAATACGCTGCAGCAGTTCAACTTGTCCGACTCCGTTACTGAAGCCGCGTGTCTCGTCATAGACACAAATAACTTGCAAGTGTTTTGCACCCACCCCCTCCCCTTGGAAATTCAGCTCTAGTGATTGCTAACAAGGATGTTTAGCCGTTGCCGTGTTGCACACCACTATATTGATACGGACAATCACCCAGTGTAAGTTGTCACTTTGGACTGTTTCTTGTGCTAAGCGCCTTGGGTGGTAGTGTCGGTGGCGCAGACATCAAGTCAAGCAAGTGGCATACGATTCATCTATCTAACTTGGTGCTCGATCTTCTTACCAATCTGAAACAACAGTATGACTCTGGTGTTTCATCGGACGAGGCAAGTTTTGACATAAGTTACCGTCAAACATTTGATTAACTAGTTACTGCAGTTGCTGGACTTTTTCGAAGACAGTTTGCAGTTAATATACTTACGTAGCACGCTATTGCAAGATCGAGTGTACGAGTGCTTAGATTCTGTCATTACAAGTTCTCTTGACGAACCTCGGATATTGGCTGCTGACATCGGGTAAGATTCCGGATTCCGCATGAGTTTCTTTTGCTAATCACTCGGAACAGCGTGCATGAAAATGACCTTTTCTTGTTACGCAACATCTGCAGTACCTACGACAACAAGATCTGGAATATCACTAATCCCACAGAGTGATTGAGCATTATCATATCTACATCAAGCATTGCACATTTGTCCTACTTATCCTCACGTGTAAATACAGTATTTTGCAGGTCACTTTGCGTTGGATGAAATGTTATTTTGCGCTAGCGAATTGTCTTTGTGCGTAGAGAAGTAGCACTTTTCTGCGTCGTATCAGAGTGGGCCTGGAATATAGATTGGTTCATTGTGTGTCTAGATAAGAAGGTGTTCCAGCCAAAAAAAAAAGTTCAATTATTTAAAAAGGAAGACCATCCTTTTTTCTTCTTCGGCTCTGTTTTATAAAAGCGTCCCTGGTAATGGGATTGACTATAAACATAGGATCACTCATGTCTGTTGATGTATTATCTAGACTCACGATCGTTAAAAGAATGAAAATGGCTACACAAATGGTGCGGAGTGAGGATGACATTCAAGTATGAAGCATTAACCATGAATAAATTTTATGTCCTCCGAAGGATCAAGTTCAAGTGAGTTTTACCATCTAACTGGTTTTTAACAATCAAAATCTCATTAAGAAGATAAATAGGGAAAAAAAACCATAAAACATATTACAGTAATTTGTTTCGGATGTTGATCATATATCGTCTTCTACTATATCATTCATGTGCATGTTGTGTTTGTCGAATTTGGATTCCAAACAAACCAGATATGGAATCTACGGAACGAGTAATCCACTTCCGATGTTTTGTGCAAATTGACAGCAGCAGTCTGTGATCAGAAGTACTGTATAGACCATAATAGCAAAAAGTTTGAAATGGTTGTAAATCATGCGTCTATTGTACTTTCCTTTTTCGTTAGGTAACGAGAGGAATAAAGCAGTGAGAGACACTTCTAAGCCACTAGTGGGAAGTTTCAACCTTCATGACATCGCAACAAGGAAGCACATCAAAGATAGAGGTAGCATATATTCCTTCTCATTGCATTTGCTTATTTTATATTGTTATTATTTTTCAAGGAAATTATTGTACCATTCTGTCCGCGTGTAAGTACGAATGAAGTAGTTGAATCGTTGAAAAAGGCTGCCAGAGAGGACCGTGTGGATGCAGAATATACTCTCGCGACGATGTACCGAGATGGAGAGGGGGTGGATCGGAATGTTTACGAAGCAATAAAATGGTTCAAAAGAGCGGCGCTACATGGCCATGCTGCAGCTCAGTATAACGTCGGAATCGCATATATGGAGGATTGCGTAGGGCCTCGAGATTATGCAGAAGCTTCTAGATGGTTTCAAAAATCGGCTGAGCAGGGTATTGCCGAATCACAGTATGAGCTTGGCCTTCTATACATGGAAGGCAAAGGCGTACATCGGAATTATGACGAAGGAAGAAAATGGATCTTAAAAGCAGCTAATCAGGGATATGGGCTTGCAATGACTGAGATGGGCTTGGTATACTTGCAAGGAGAAGGTGTAGCCGTAGATGAAAGAAACGCCGTTGAATGGTTCATAAAGGCTGCTAAACAAGGTGATGCTTCAGGACAATGGTGTCTTGCGGATATGTGCATGCACGGCCGAGGCATAGAGCAGAATAGTGAAACAGCATTGGTGTGGCTGTCGAAAGCAGCTAATCAAGACAATCTGGAGGCACTGTTATCATTGGGATTTTTGTATGAATATGGAATACATGTGCAGCAGGATTACAAAGAAGCATTCAAATGGTACGAGAAGGCAGCTATGCAAGATGATGCATATGGACAGTACAATGTTGGGCGTTTTTATGCCATGGGATGGGGCGTCGATGGTGACATTGAATATGGCATTCAATGGTTAACACTGGCAGCAGATCAAAAGCACGTGGAAGCGCTTTCATGGTTAGGATATATATACGAATCGACAGATCCGGATCTTTCGAAAGCAGTCAAGTGGTACAAAGCAGCAGCCGAACTAGATGACGCTCCCGCACAATACCGTCTTGGAATTATGTACGCAGGTGGGACTGGGGTATCTAAAAACCTCGACAAAGCGCTTGACTGGTTGCTGGAAGCTGCATATCAAGATTATGCAAAGGCACAGGTCGACCTTGGGCATATGTACTATGGGGGGAAAGGTGTAAAACAAAGTTATGATAAAGCAGCGGAATGGTATGCTAAGGCAGCCAACCTAAATAACAGTTTTGGACAATTTTTTCTCGCGATGCTGCTCATTTACGGCCAAGGTGTAGAACAAAGTTTTACGGAAGCGTTTAAGTGGTTGAAAAAATCTGCTGAGCAGAATAATACGGACGCTCAAAGCGAGGTTGGATCTATGTACGAGGAGGGACGAGGTGTACAGCAGAGCTTTGAGGATGCGTTATATTGGTATAGAGCTGCAGCTAAAGATGACGATATATATGCGTTGTGGAGCCTGGGAGATATGTATCTTGACGGTAGAGGCGTGGAACAGAACTACAAGACGGCGCTAGAATGGTTCGAGAAAGCGATTGATAAAGGCTCCACGAGAGCCATCAATGCGATAGGTTACATGTATGATTATGGACTAGGCCGGGATGAAGATCCTGTACGAGCGATCGAGTGGTACAGGAAGGCGGCTGAGAAGGGCGACATGCGTGGACAGTATAATTTAGGTCTGAAATATAAGGATGGTGAGAGTGTAGAGCAAAGCGACACGATAGCGTTCGAATGGTTTTTAAAAGCAGCAACGGGCGGCCACGCAGAAGCCCAGCAATGGATAGGGTATATGTACGAAGAAGGTGTAGGGGTAGAGGAAGACTTTGGAGAAGCATTCACGTGGTACTTAAGAGCAGCCCGTCAAGATATTGTCATTGCACAATACAGTGTTGCGCTTATGTACCTATATGGCAAAGGCACAGAGCAAGACCATGCCCAGGCATACATATGGTTTGAAAAGGCAGCGGAAAAAAACCATGAAGGCGCGCAATGTATGTTGGGAGTTATGTATGAAGTTGGACGAAGCGTATTCCCGAACAACGAGGTAGCCGTCGAGTGGTACAGGAAAAGTGCTGAACAAGATTATGCTGATGGCCAATATCGTCTTGGACTGATGTACAAAGATGGGAAAGGCGTAGAACAAGACGAGACAGAGGCATTGAAATGGCTGACACGAGCAGCAGATCAAGATCATGCAGAAGCACGAGCAGCAATTGAGTCGATAGACGACGAAGAGGAGGACGAAGAGGAGGACGAAGAGGAAGAGGAAGAAGAGGACGAAGAGGAAGAGGAAGAGGAAGAGGAAGAAGCAAAAGCAGAAACAGAAACAGAAGCAAAAACAAAAGTAGAAGCAGAAGCAAAAACAATAGCGGAGACAATAGCGGAAACAATAGCAAAAGCAAAAACAATAGCAGAAGCAAAAACAAAAGTAGAAGCAGAAGCAAAAACAATAGCGGAAACAATAGCAAAAACAATAGCAAAAACAAAAACAATAGCAGAAGCAAAAACAATAGCAGATGCAAAAACAATAGCAGAAGTAAAAACAATAGCGGAAACAATAGCAGAAGCAAAAACTATAGCGGAAACAATAGCAGAAGCCAAAACAATAGCGGAAACAATAGCAGAAGCCAAAACAATAGCAGAAGCAAAAAAAATAGCGGAAGCAGAAGCAAAAGAAGCAGAAGAAGCCAAAGTCGAAGAAAAAGAATATAATTATATTGACGATGACAAATATGATAGAGATGATGATTCAGAAGAAAACGACGACTACGACGACTACGACGACTACGATGACTACGATGACTACGATGACTACGACGACTATAACGACTACAATGATGAATACGTAGAAGAGAACGAAGAATATGAAGAATACGAAGGCTATGGCGATGATATAGAAGAGGAACTGCTAGATTTCTTAGCTGTTTCTGGTTTATAAATTATCAACTGAATTCAGACATTTCAGAAAAGTAGATATCGAAATCATTTTAAGCAGTAATAAAGATACCTTCGACCTAGGTCAATTTACATTACGTGGAAGCGTTTGAAGAGCTTAAAGGGCCGCCCAATGGCTTATTGCAATGTTAGGATTATATATCATAATCAAAAACGGCGATACTGACAATAGGAGAATGCCAGAGCTATTCAAAGAATTAAAGATTCCCCGAAAGCTAGAAAAATTTGTAGCGCTAAGCATACAAATAAAAAACTTATATCTGTTTTTCAAATTAGTGTTTTTTTTTTTATTTATTAAACAGTTTCCTAGGAGCCATAAAGATGGCACGATACATGAAAGCGTGCTAACGTTATTCCTCCTGATAGTGTAAAATGAGTGCGCCTACTTGGTTTTCATCGTCAAAGTCTATAGTGAGGGATGTACTTCTTTATCATTAGGATAGAAGATATCGTTGCTGTAGACCTTTGTTCACTACCGAAAATTCTTTTTGTCTCTCCTTTGGCGGAGAGTGACATCCCTGGACAGAACATTTGAAATGTTTTACGCCATCCAATCGCTTATAAAAAAAAGCCTGTGGTTCAAACCACGAACGTCATTTAATGTGACTTGCGCTGTATCAAAAAGGGGCGAACACTTCTTCTCTTTCCAACAACCATGGTGACCTACGGCGGAGGTACTAAAACTTTTTATCGTTTCGGAGAGTATCTGACGGTCTGAATCATCGATAGACGAAGTCAACGCATTGGTACTAGATGTGGGATCAACCACTACGCGCGCCGGCTATGCTGGTGAAGACACACCCAAAGTTGTCTTTCCCACATCGTACGGTTACGTCGAGGAACCCACCACCGATCCCGTTGCCCATACAGAGGATGACATAACCATGACAGAAGCAGACGACGCACGTGTTAAAAAATATTACATTGGAGATAACAAGGTGAACATCTGGCGACCCAACATGGAAATCAAGAATCCAATGGAGGACGGTTTAGGTAAATCAAGGCCAAGTTTGATCCTAATGACAGTGTGTACGCGTATACTAAAAATGATGTGATGTATTTAGTGAGTGATTGGGATGCTATGGAACAGATCTGGAATGCCGCCTTCCGCACAATGTTAAGAGTAGAGCCTACTGAACATCCATTGCTCTGTACAGAACCAGCATGGAATACCCCAGAAAAGCGTGAAAAAATGATGGAACTTGCATTTGAGAAATTTGAATTTCCAGCATTCTATTTGGCTAAGGATGCTGTGATGACAGCGTAAGGATTATCATTATTATTGTGAGTGGGGTCTGAAGGTATTTCTATCACATAGATTTTCAGTTGGAAGAGCTACAGCTTTGGTGCTTGATTCTGGCGGTAGCATGACGAGTGCTGTACCTGTGTATGATGGCTACGTGCTGAAGAAAGGTTTGAAATGTTTTACGCTATTTGATGATTCTCATGATAAGGCAAGGCATTTTGCGACAGCCAATCGGTGGTGATATGATTTCGCGACAAATCTTAGATCATCTTCAAAACGATTTGCATTTGGAAGTGACACCTCAGTACAAAATTGCGTCAAAAACCGCAGTAGAGAGTGGTCAGCCAGCACAGGTTGAGCTACATGATCGTCCAGCAACAGAAAGTTTCCACGACTATCAAGTTTCGGTATACTAAAGGAAAAAGTGTCTCCTTTCCTTCTAATCGTTTATGGATTATGTTAGAGAGTGATTCACGAATATAAGGAGTCTGTATGTCAAGTATCCGAGGTGACATTCGATGAAGGGTACGAAAGATGGAACGATTTGAAACATGGATTTGAGCTTTGTGCATAGGATTATGGCATCACGACCACAAAAGCCATTTGAGTTCCCAGATGGATATAATAATTCCTTTGGTGTAGAACGCTACAAATTACCCGAGACTTTGTATCAACCACGGGCGTTCCTCCGCATCGTACGTGACTTTAAAGGAGAAAAAAAGCGGAATCTAATCTTTTTGCTATTCAGCCTCCAATGGCGGAAGGTTCCGAACAAACAAAGATTCCTTCAATAGGGCTTTCGAAACAACAAATTGATGTTACACTTGGCATGCATCAATTGGTATACAACAGTATCTGTAGCTGCGATATTGACTTACGGCCGTTACTGTTCAATAATGTCGTTGTCACGGGTGGCAACACGCTCTTCCCAGGTTTCAATGAGCGATTAAATTACGAACTGCCAATGATGGCACCAGGAGTAAGCTATTTGGTATTTATGAGACTTTCTGAAATTAACGTGCTGTTCCAGAGTAAAATCAAGATCCATGCAGCTGGCAATCAGACCGAACGTAAATGCAGCAGTTGGTTGGGTGGATCAATTCTTGGGTCTCTGGGCACTTTCCACCAGCTATGGATATCTAAGAAAGGTTTGTAATTAGACCGCGACATTAATATGTATTTTAATACTTTATTCATAGAATATGATGAACATGGTGCCTCAATTGTGCACAGCAAATGTTTCTAAATGAGTGTGATATACTGTCTATTGAATAAATTTTTACGCTGGTTTAAACAAATTTTGCGTCCATGAAGAAATTAATATGCGCCCTCAGTTAAAGCGTAAAACTTCCTTGAACTTGATCCTTCAGCGGACACAAGTTTTATTCGAAGTAGCATAAAAGTTCATCAGCATCAGCTGCAAAATTCATCACAAAGACCACAAAATGCATCCTGTAGTCCAAAGTAGTAGCTAACAGACAGTAACGATCACGTATAGTCGATGAACTCAAAAACACATTCGTCAAAGACATTGGATAAGATGATACACAGTTTACTTAAACTATCACAGGTGTTTGAAATAGTAATTCCATTGTATTCCTAACATCATTTGCTAAATCTTTCATACGGTGCACGATTAGGGACAGATAATTAAAGCAGAGGTTATCATGCATTTTCCGGTTTTTTGAATTTGTCACTCAGGATTTCTCTAAAACCGGAGATAATTTCGTTTTCGCGTTTCATTCTCTGCTCTTGCGAGTGTTGCAATAGTAGTCGTTTTTCTTCAGCTGAAATAACTTGGTTTTCCTTTCGCAGACGGACAGCATTCATACGATGGTGTCTAAAGTAAGCAAGAAATGAGCGTCCTGTGTTATCCTACAGCATTCTATTCTATTTACCTGTTTCCGCTCATAACAAAGCCTGCCTTTTCATAATCGGCAATCTGATCACCCGATAGACCAATTTCACCACGACGAGGAATACGTTTGCCTTGTTGCACATAGGCCGCCATAGCTGAACCTTCACCAGGAAGTAATGCTCCACCATAACTATAATTTGAAAATATTATTTAGTACTTTCGACACGTTGTGTAATCAAGACGTACGCTCGTTCATTTGGTAGATCTCCATCTTTCGGTAATGGTACAGGACCAACAGCTGCGAGATCATCCGGTAGATCCACTATGACAAACATATTAGTACATCAAGTTATATATTAGCCGAGTGCGCAGCAAACCTTCTTTCTCGACCCACATCGCCTCATCAATGTCCACACGGTCATTATCAATTGTCGGTTCCAAAGCCTTTGTCTTTGCTGTTGCTTTCCTTTCAACTTCAACCTCAGATGCAGATTCGCTTTCATCTTCGGACGAGTAGTATCGCTTTTTCTTTTTGTGATGCTTCTTCTTCTTTGATCGATGCTTTCGTCGTCTCTGTCTTCGCTCTTCTTCTTCCGAGTCAGTTTCAGTGTCCTCAGTGTCCGAAGGAGTACGACGTCTTCTTTTCATTCTTGGATCTTCTGGTGTCAGTGATCGCCGACGGATATCTGGTGATGCTTCCCAAACTGATGCTGTGTTCAGCTTTCGTACACGGCTACGACTAAGATACATTAGATCACATTTAAAAAATAAAATCATTTAGCAACATACTAGTCAAAATAAGTCTCGGAAGGCAATCTTGGCACACCATTGAGAATCTCTTCAGTTTCATCTTCATACTGCCGTGATCGTTCACGATGAGGTGGTGGTGAACTGCGGTGGTTGCGCCGACGTCTGTATGGGGATGGTGAGCGTCGCTCTCGATCCATTTGACGTCTGCGTGAATAGGGTGATGGCGAACGGTCATCGTGGCGTGATCGACGACGCGGGGAAGGCGATCGAGTCGGCATCGTATATATTGTGTGTATGTGTGTACGTGTGTGTGAAAGGAAAGGATTTCCTTCTGCACGTGAAGAAGTCACATTTATGACCCTGTCATTCTGGATCCTTAAGGCGTGGCCCCGAACGCTACCCAGTCATTGTTTCACGTACACTTCTAGCCATTTGGCGCGCATACTAGCGTTTTATTGTTTATTGGACATTTTTTATGCTACTCTATAATAAATTTTGCGTCTATGGAGAGTCAACTTTGGGCCAATCAAGAACTGGTGTTTGCTTGTGTTTGGCGCGGGACATGCGCAAAAAGTTTCCGAAAAAAGTGTACAAAAAAAAATTCTGGTCCTCAAGGCACATGCGACAAGAGCCGACATGCTTTCAACCACATGAAAGCCGTATTCGGCTGTTACAGTATGATCCGAGCCAAATTGGGAAAAGATCTTCATGCTGATCCCATTCTGCTCGAAAGTGTACAGGTCCTTTTCGTTCATACAGGTGGTAAAGGTAACATTTTCATTGCTAAATGGAGCGGGGAACATTGATGTTTAAGATAAGCGGAAAATGCGATTCGTTTGTGGATAATGAAACCGCCAGCAGATGGCCAAATATTGTCTTTTGAACGTTTAGAGAAGACTGGAATCAATCACAATCCCAAGGATCTTACCAGCCTGATGCATGTCATAAACTTTTTTTGGGTAGGTCAAGGTACTGGGCGCTATTAACATACATCATCCAGATAACCAAGTACTACTGACATTTTGTTACATAGTATCAAGTGGAAAAGGCGACGAAAGCGATACAGTGGATCCTTAACTGATTTTTAGACCCCTCATAATTTCAACTTCAACCCAATTTTGAAAGTTGAATTTTATTTATGCATTATACTTGTGTGATAGTAGTAAAAAATGATTAGTTTTATTTTTTTGCATTGTATAGATTGCTGGTATCTATCATGAAGTTTCTTACATGATTGAATAGACGTGTCATGGATAAATGATGCGACATGATTGATGCTCTCTTATTGGACACAAATTATGCAGAAACAAAAACTGAAGCGGATAAAATAAATAAGGATATGAAGAGAAGGAGCTGCCGTACATTGACGAAAGGAAAGTGAAAGAGGAGTAAAAAATAAAAAACGAGTACTTTAACCACGGATTCCAGAATGACCATGTGGCCCTTAATCGTTTCATAGTAGGAGCATTTACTGTCAATGTGTATGCCACCGGATGTGATCCATGCGGTGTTGCATGTATGTATGATGCATCGCTGTCTTGCTCTGCTTTTTGACTCATAAGCCGCTTACATATAGTAAAAATCTGCATCAGTTGCCATGAATATAAATTTGGTATTGATATCTTTTTGTTTATGGTCATTAACAAAAATTATTGCCGACCAGATACAAAAGCATGTTTACTCGTAAGTTCGCTGTTTAAATTTATTCCAATGTCATGCAAGTGCCACCTGTCGATCAGCGCCACAATCTATGCCTAGAAGAGGGTCCCTGGAGTACAATGTTTCAGTGTCCGGAAACATTATCAAAGAACGTCGCTTGAACTGCCCAAAAAGTCTATGAATCAGATGGGACAGTCATTCGTGTATGGTAGCCTCATGGTCTCCTTCCAGATGCATGGGATTGATCGTCTGCGATGTTAGAGTTTTTGCATACGATGATTCCCTTAAGACTCGTACTATATATTTACTTTGAGCATTATGGTCGTACTTACATATGTATCGGTGTACCTATATGCAATATATACTACAGGCCGATACTCTTTATCATTTGCTCGTGGGCTACAGCGATGGAACGTTTTGCGCCTTCCGCTGGTAACATGCGATTTCTTTACTACCAATCAAAAAGAGGACGTCGATCTTTTCCCGAATTGTAGCGAAGCTATCCCTGGCTCCACACAGATGTTCCTCTGTGAGTCGTACCTTCTTGGGCTCTGACTAAGTTCATTCACTGCAAAGGCAGATAATGTCATTTCTTCTATTGAAGAGAGTACCAAATCAACAACTACCTATAGAGATCTTGTTGTGCCTGATACCAGTGTTGATCTTAACTATTCATATAAAAAATTTGGCACCAGAAGCAACTTGGATTATTTTGTCTTGGAAGTAAAATCACTGGCAACAAAAGCTAAAGAAAAAGTACCCTAGCTGATATCACCTCAATATTCGGCTGTTGAAGTTGGCTAGGTAGTGTAAAATTTGCCGCTATAACTCGTCCGCAGTGAATAATTTAGAAGACAAAATGTCTTCCATGAAAAGCCTATTAAGAAGACGAGCAGACGCTGGAAGAGCACAGCAAAAGTGGCCGTGTGCTGATCCATCGCAGGATGTGTTACCTGAAAAAGGCGCAGTTGAGTATGACGTCTCGATCCGCATAGCGGCGCTTCGGATATACATGTTCCCGATGGTGTTGCCGAAAGCGGACGCACACATAGGAACGTACGATCTCCTCCTTTGCTTCTAAATCTTCTTTCGTCTGTCGATCGTACGATGGATTCATTAAGGACGGTTACCTCACGGCTATTTGTCGATGTCAATGATACAAACGCAGTGGTAATACACTAAATATATGCGTTTCCTCCACAAAAAACTTAACGCCGGTTGATCGGCTAGGGCTCGAAGTTTTCGAAAGATACCGGTGAATCGTACGAAGGGTAAGCCATCACCTTGCAACAACACGAAATTGATGAGAATACATTAGTCTCTTCAGCAGAAGACCGTTAAAACGGCAACGCGTACATTTACTGCACCCTGAATTACACGACGGCAGTGATAAATCCACGTTGTACGACAATTCAATGGTGCCATTCCCGCTTCAGGATCATCGTCTCGATTATGAAGCACTAGCTGGTGAATTTTTACGAGCGTGTCCTTCTGGAAATCTGGTACGCGATCTCCCGCTTTTCTAACGGTGCTTACTCTACTTGTCAGGTTGAACCGCTCAAAGATATTCTGCTAAAATACCGGGAGCCACCATTGACACTAGTTAAAACAACGCGATTAATGATGTTTTTGCACCACCTCATTCGATTGGCGACAACACAACAACAGCAACTACAACCGCAGGCAACGTTACAACAGCAACATCAAAATGCAGTACCTTTCGGACAGCTATTCGATGATCTTACACTGACGGTAACCTTGCCGCCAGATAATAATGTTGCTTTATCGATATGGGTGATCACAATACAATTCATGCTATCATGCCTACATAGCAACCAACTGCACCCTTTGCAACAAAACACGGGTGGCCTTACGGCACCGATTATCTTAAAGATCATTAAACATATTCTGTTTGAGCTTACGCGTTTACCAGCAACTGATCTGGATCCGCTACAGAATCAATGCTTTCTCGTCGGTAAAGAGCTGTTAGATTCATTCCTCATACGTGAAACGAACAATGAATCGGATAATGTGCCAACCGTTGTATCCTTTTACGATGTCATTTCTTCTGTAAGTTAATAAGTGAGGTTGACGTGGTCATTGATGGCATTTGCTTCAAAGTTTCCCAAGTTATACGAACATTTTCTGAATGGAGCACCAGTACCTGGAACGTCGGCCGAGCCATCTATCTCTAACCACAAAGTATGGCTCATGACGTTGAATTACATGATCACATCGATACACCAAGATCCTCGATCACTCGATAAAATTCCAACCGCAAGAGCAATTAATATTATTAAGCACGTTCTACGCGAAATCAATACTCTGCCTCCAAATCTGGCAACAACAGAAGTGAATTGTCTCAACAAGGGAAAGGAATTAATCAATTTGCTTTTACTCGGTCCATCCGGTGATGGAGCGGGTGTCGTGTCTCATTATGATATTATTGTAGCTGTAAGTGGTCCGCAAGGATAGTAGTGGAGGCTGACATAGTGTCATAGTTACCAGATGTTTATGGTCATTTCCTTCGAGGCACTTTTGCTCAAAGTATCCACTGGACAATGGAAAAATTTATCAATGAACTAGGAAAGAGGAGACGCCATTTGGCATTTTTAATGATGCCACCAGGTAAGCTAGACACCACTTCTTCCCTTGACGCGTTTCCAATACCGGGGTGTTTAGATGCTTCCTGGCCATTCATATCACAAATGAGTCGTCGGCATGAATACAATGATCTAACAACACGGACAAGTTACCACATGTTTGAAGGTGATCTGGTAAGTTCATGTAATACCATGACATGCATGACATTCGCTTGACGATCTTTTTTTTTTTTTTCCAGATCGAGTTTGTTAAAGAAGGGAACTCAACCAATATTGAGACGCATTTCCGCGACATGCTTTTCCAGAGAGCATCTATGGATGAATTCCGACAACTAGTCAAATCGTTGACACAGACAGGGCTTGACACTACCCAAATTCGAAAAGCGATGGTTGCTAAAGTAAGGGATGTTATACGATGTATCCAGCAACACAGTGGAGAAGGAAAACAAGAACGTAACGTAGTTCATGTGTGTCGTTGTAAAGAGACTAAAAAAAAGAGAAATAGAGAGCGAAAAGGAACAGGAGACATACAGTCAGGGAACCGTCCCTGTTCGTGGTGAAGATATTAAAATGATGATTCCTCCAAACTTTGATCTATGGGAATTGATGACGGAAACAGCAGACCAATTGTACAGCTTTGTAGCCGCAGAGTGAGTAGCAAGCATTGATATAACTGGCTTCTCATCATGCTGCAGGTTTTTTTCTTATGAAGATATTCTCCAAGATTTTTATGATTTGGTATACAAGCCAGATGGTGAACCGTACCCAGCTGGAGCTAAACATCATTTAAGCAAGGATAATGGCCTTGTATGGCTACTCCTCCAGCTCTTTTGTGAGTGCATAGCATATATAGCATTCATTTCCTAACGATAAAATGTAGATATCGAAAAGGTTTCCGTCAATGTCATCCAGAAAGATTTTGAAAACGACGAACGTCTTTTCGACAAGCTTGTAAAACTGTATAACGAAGGTCAGATCCGGTCCAAGAATGCGTTTTCTTTACGGGATCTGGCGCTGCAGTGCGCTGTGAGTTGAGCAACATCCTTACAGTCAATATGCTAATTGGTATGGCAGATTAATCTCCAACAATCCAGTATCAAAGATATCACGAATATCAAACAGCGTCATCCACGTGTGGCGACATCGCTACAGTATGTAGGTCTATGCTACCAAATACAAGCCTATTTTGGCAACCACTATCACAGTATGTCGTTAATACTCTAGTAACTGTCTATTTATCGTCTGTACTAGGTAACGTGGCAACGAACTCCACTCTTTTCCGAAATCTTGATATACAAGAAATGACAAAAGTGGCGATGGAAAGTCAACTTCGACAAGATGTTGTTCCATACACGTTTTATGTCTATTTGGTACCTACAAAAGCCGAGGTTGGTACACTGGGCCATCCTGGAGCAACGTATACCAGAGGAGGGACACTGTGCTATAAACTACTGGACCTATTAAGTGTGAATGCTAAGCAAAGGTAAGTGCTAGAAGCGTGTAGAGTGATGTTCTGACATTATGCATTGTTATTAGATTATTGCAGTTGATTTATAAAATGATGCTGGATAGTGAACGCGGCCCACGGTATCAAGCAGAAGTAGTACCACCACTCACTTGTGTGCCACCGCACGTTTTGGACGTCGTGTACAAGTTACTGTATAGCGCACCCTGCTCGTAAGAAATCTAGGATTAATGAATCCCATACTGATCCTTGAAATTTTTAGCGCTGAGCTCATGGTCAGAGAAATATTTGACAAGTTGCGCCGGTGTGACAAAATGATCAAAATGAAACAAACAGATGACCAGTCCGCAACCGCAACACCATTTCCAGATCAAACGATGCGATGGCTACATACTGTCTTGCAGTTGATGAACTATCGATTTATCCGCTTTTTAAAATATCCTTTTTCTACTGTGACAAACGTGCAGCGTCTCATTTATAATTGATTCCTTGACTTGACTTACATATTCCCCGCTGTCCTCAAATCTTTTGCATCATATTAGGTATTCGATTTCGCACCTGGAGCATCGACAAGTGTATCGCGTACTAGAGTCCTTTGCGTTTAATGTGATCGTAAGTGACACTTGCTGGTGGCCTCATCATCTCACTGGGTAATATCTCCTTGGTAGCGTATGCAAATCGATGGGAAGGTACTAAGATCGTTGGATGATCCTAACCGCGAGAAGCCAGTTTGGTTTGCTGAATCAGAGATGCTTGCGCGTGCTATGGTCTCGACTATTTGCCGGCTGATCAAAACAAGAGGTCAAGCAGATCTAAAAACCGAACAGATTCACCGTGTGCTATCTAGTTTGTATGATTACAGACTAGAATGGTCTGACGAGGCTGTTAAGTACTTTCCGGAAGCAGTACGCTCATTCTATCGCGACGCGGACTCGCCAAACCAAGCCATTGCATGCCGACCAGCAGTAAACCCGATGAAGATCAAGCAAATGGTCACTTCGAATCCAGCCTACTCGATGTATTTGTTGCAGGGATCGAACGAGCATCATGAACGGACCGTCATAGCACACTTTTCCTTGGCTGAGAATCAGTCAAGTTTGTTGTGTGTTATTTGGATCATTGCTATGATGAAAAGCTCTACGGATGCGTTCCATATGCCATGTAAGTCCTATATCGATCGTACCATGGCATGAAACCTCACCATTTTTTTTCTCCTCGCTAGCGGTTCGAAAACTTCTCTTGCTAATCCCCCCTTCACGAATGGCCACGAATGTGATTGACTTTATTGACTTCGTTCTGAGCGTTGAGTATCCTCCAAATAAGCTGGAACTTGTAAGTGATGATCAATTGCTAAAACGAAACTGAGCTTTGCGCCTAGCCACTGTCCCTGCTTGACACGATGATACACAGACATCAGTGGGTAAGCTTCAACCATGTCTTTGCAGCGCTACTGAAAGGTGGTGGCTCTCCCGAACGGTCAAGAAAAGCCTTTTATTACGTACAGTACCTGCTTTTTGATTCTCCTAACTTCCATCTTCGCGTGAAAAAATGGGATTCTCTAAACTTCAACGCTCGTCACTGGGTTGAAGAGGATTTCCATGAAAAACTGATGCAATATTTGGATGACTATCCGGAATATTCCGAATTCGAAGCGTTTGCAATGAATGGCAACGAACAGGCCAAGGCAGCTTTAGACCCACCGCTCCAGACACCCATGCCCATTTACCTTACCAATGTTATCAGCGACTTTGTCCCAACTTTTGAGGTTCTCATTACCCGGTTAATCGAGCATTCTGAGACGGATCTGTTGACGCGCATTTTGGATCGCTATGGCCATCTGTTCTACTATCACCCGTATCCACTTTCTTTCGTGTGTAGATTGCTGATATACTATTACTCGTCTCCTGCGATACAGAATCCACGTATTTGCAAAAAGATCCTGCGTCTATTAGGTAGGTCTGGACGTCTCTGTTCTTCACATGGTAACCAGGCGTATTAGATTACAGCCAGTACGACATAGCACCGGAAGCCGTTGAGTACTGTCAAAACGAGGAGATGGATGGCAGTGCGTTTGATGCAACTTATTTTGAACGAGTTATTCACAAACTAGCAGGAAGTACGTTTGCTACCGAGAAGATTGTACCATGCTTACGTTCTCAATAGGTTTGAATCCCCAAAAATGTGCACCACATACAAAACCAAATCTTCCCGAGCGTCATTTCCGGGAAATTGGTAGTCCAGCTATCGAAGGGATTTCCATTGCCACGCTGGAAATCATGATGACACCTGTTGAGCCTGCAACCATTGTCAAATACCTTTTGGATATGGCAATACTTCGTGGGTCGCACCACGTTGGCGTATCAGCGCTTACGATCCATGCCATCGGATTACTTATTTCCTCGCTGCCATTTGCGGATTTTATGCGTCCTATTTGGCAGCAACTGAATCATCTCATCATGACAGATCCTCATCTCCTTGAGGTATCAGAGCCTTGTCGACTGGTAAGCAAAAAATTGTCGACGCTGGACCACTGAACCATCTATGTCTAGATTCGATGTGGTGTTCCCAAACGTACCAACGGACGCTATGTCATGTCACAATCCCTTCCTGATCTTACCACAACCGCGCTTCTTACAGATTCGATGAGTGCTCGTTTCCGTAAAGCGATGGTTTTCCCTTATATCTTCAACGACTACACGTTTAATCTTCACAACTACAGCACCAATGCCCCTAACAGCTTCCTTACACTTTTACACAGTATCTTACATTACTCCAGCCTTGACGTGTTCAGTATACTTCTAGAATCGCTACAGTCGCTACGTACGTCAGGAAAACTAGCGACGGATGTCCAGCTATTATACATATGCGCTCTGATCGGACCAGCACTGCATCGAATAGAGAAACTCGACATCACTGATGCCGATGTAAGTACCAAAAAGGAACCATGAATAATCGTTACGAATGTCTTCTTAGTTCTTGATTGAATTGATGCACATGGTCAAACAAGTGACAACACAAATGGACATGAAAGATGGATGGTCAACACAAGCTTTGGAACAAGTCTTTGACTTTCTGTAAGGCGTTGAAGCACGTATCATAACTGGGACGTGTCTCATCATTACTTTTCTTTAGGCATCATATCCGAACACGCTTTGTAAAGTCTCCTGAAATATCAACACAAATCAAGGACATCATACGATCTATGAGTCCGCCCAACTCACAACGACTGATGCGTCTCGTCATGTAAAACAAAAGCAGAATAAGAAAAATAGTAAAGAAACGCTTGCATGCAACAGGAGCGTCTTCTTTGTGCAGCTAGTCTTTCCCATCTCCATACCATTCATGTACATACCTGTTTTTCCTCTTTTCTCTACCTAAGCAGACAATATACAAATCAGTCGTAAAAAAGAAAAAGAAGAATCGACAATTCGTTTAACAAACTCCATCTGGGGCACGTGCATGTGGTGATAAATTTAGCTCGAACAAAGCGAGCAAGGATTATCATCTCCTGTAGTAACTTTTATGTATAAACACAAAGGGAGGGGGGTTTATCTACATGGTTTTCTTTACTCTCTTGAGAACGGAAGCGACATACGCGTCCATGCCCTTTTCCCATAATTGGATTTTGCCATTTTTTACAACGTATTTGTAGTGCTTGGGATCATCCTCTTCAAGCAACTGCTTCATAAACCAGACGTCGTGACTGACCAAGACCAGGGCACCAGGATAACCAGCCAGGGCTTCCACCAAAAGATCGATCGTACCCATATCCAAATGGTTGGTGATTTCGTCCAGCACCATCACATGCGGTGTTTCATAGGCAACGAGCGCAAACGCAATACGGCTTCGCTGCCCACCACTAAGTTGGCCAATCTTTCGCATCACGACGGAGCTGATACCAAGTGTTCCGTAGTGAGCACGACAGTCTTGTTCACTCAGGCCAGGGTACTTTTCCATCATCAGTTCAACGGGCGTCAGTTCCTTCGGCATCGTATCAACGACGTTCTGGGAGAAATAGCCAATACGTAAAACCGGATGTCTGTAAAACTGGCCAGATTGGGGCTGCGTCTCACCCGTCATAAGATTCAGCAAGGTTGTCTTGCCACAGCCGTTGCCACCCAAGAAGGCTACCCTGGACCCTGGCTCGATGTCAAGGGAGACGTTGTCGATGATCTTTGTGGTCTTGTCATAACCGAAGGAGACATTTTTCAGACCAAGCAGGTGAGGGCCATTGTAACGCAGAGGAGGGGGGTCGGCAATCTTAAGAGAGGCCGTTTTAACAGCTTGTTCAACCACAATTTTTTCACGTTGGTCATCGTGGTAGCCGTAACGGTAGCTAACCTTGAACCGCTTGCCATCTTCCGTCTTTTCCATGCCCAGACGATCCAGTTTCTGCCCATGTCTTAATATCTCACATCCAGCACACGCAAGTGTTAGTTTACCTTCTTCCGGGAAGCGACTTGGCCTAACCGCTTGTCATCACCGGTCGATTTAGCCTGCTGGACATTGTACTGTATACTTGCCAAGATACTTTTCTTGCGTCGCTCTACGGCCTGTACGAGTTCACGTCAGCCTCCATTTTTTCTTAGTTATTCAATCCTTACGTCCAACATGCCCTGCTTTCGCACGCGCTGCTCTTCTGTATTCTTTTCCCAGTCATCGTAGTTTCCTGGATGGTACTTGAGCTGCCTGTCTCTAAAGATAATGGTTTCTTCTGTGGCAGCATTCAAGAAGGCACGGTCGTGAGATACTACCACCACCGTCATTCCAGCCACCATCGTACGCAGGTACTCTTGGAGCCATAGAATAGCCGGAAGGTCCAAATGGTTTGCTGAAAAAGAGAAGGTCAGTGCCATCTGGGAGCAGTACACCGGCTACGTACTTGGTTCGTCCAAAAGCAGGACGTGGGGTTCGACGAACAACGCTTTGGCAAGAGCGATTCGCATTCTCCAACCACCAGAAAATGTAGAAACAGATTTCCCCAGCTGTTCTTCGCTGAAACCGAGACCATGCAGAATCTTTTGCGCGCGAACACGAAGCTCCTCTTCGTTCACCAGCTCAAGCCGTTCAAAGACCTCGGCGACAACGGCATTTGCTACGTCCTGCGTAACCACCTGGTCGTATCGCTTGGCAGTAATTTCGGCCACCGCCTTTTCTTCTTCGATCAGTTGCTGTCGTGCGTCGTGTCCGCGCGTGCCCGAACGGTGGGTAGCCAGCTTATTTGCTGCGTCGAGGCGATCACGAGCGCGAGAAACAAGAATCTCGTAAACCGCTTGGTACAAGACTTCGGTCGGCTCTTGCTTTTTGCTTTGTGTATCCTGGAGCACTAATGTTCCGAATGAAATGAGACCGCTGCTGTTTTGAATACTAACTTACGTTTGCCTTCACGTAAAGCGGTCATACTGCTCTGATCAGCCGATAGCACTTCTTCCAATACCGTTGTATTGTCGTCCAAAACCTGCAATTGTGCGATATGCAGAATATGGACGTTTTTGGGCAGGCCGATCAAACTGCCATCCGCCATGCATCGCATCAACACTAACGGAGAGAAACGTAAGCCCATGCTAGTTTTGAAGAGACATTCGATACGAACATGTTTTGCCAACACCATTCTGGCCTATGAGACCATAGCGTGTCCCTTCCTTGAGTTTCAGCTTGGCATCGACAAGCAATTCGACGTTGTTCACAGACAGCTGTACATCGCGAAGATCAATTTCAGTGCTTAGTGTTTCCAGTGTTTCCAGGTGGAAACGACTCTGTCGCGAAATGGCTACAATTTCAGGCTCCTTCCCTTCGTTGTCGTTGTCGGCGTGTCGCTGACTCTGCGCCTTCTTGCCTCGCCGTGTCCTCCTCGGCGTAGCTTTCCGATGGGTCTCCGTTGGCTGGGATTCTTCCGACTCAGACGATTTTGCCGGCGCTGGGGTTTGTTTCATCAATGGGCCTGCCTTGGTAGGTTGCTTTTGACTAGGTGCTGCCGACGAGGATTTCGCACCTAATTCCTCGGACACCGCTTCATAGAATGCGTCGATCGTCTTGCTATGTACATTGGAATCCACCAAGAACGTCTCTGTTGACTCCCGGAGGTCACTCAACTGCATATCTTCCAAAATTCCAGACAGATAATCCATCGTCTCATCGTTCAAAGCAATATCAAACGCTGATAGTTTGTTGACAAAGGTTTCTGTAAGAAGCATCTTAGATTGGCCTGGATTTTCAAAACATTACGCTTTGATCTGCCTATTTATTGCTGAAACCATATTTGCTGCGGCAGGTAAATCGCTTCACTGCACGGTAGTAAGGTGGCGCAGTAGTCCGATGCGTAGCACGGCCAGCGAAAAATAGGCCATTCTTAGTAAGATAGGTATCTCGTTTTTTTATTCCCGCTTAACCAAAAGCGTATGCAAGCCACGGCAGGGGAATACTCTCTGGTTATGGTAACTACACCGTCAGTGCCAGACTCCTTTTGGGCAAACACTGAGTCTTTCTTACTGGTCAGCTCACTCTGTATTATAAGTCGCTGTTATCTCTAGTTATAAACATTTAACGGAAACCAGAAAGGACCCTACTTAAACGACATTCCTCCTAACGTAACTAGCTATGCCTCTATAGAAACTGTCCTAACAACACTCTTTGTGTGAAAAACGAGTCTGTAGAGACAGGTTTGCGTAAGAAGAAGTGCCTATGCCTTTCTTCGGCCAGCAACAACGTCACTTTTTTTTTTTTTTTTAGAAAACAGCGCTGCTCTTTCAAGTAAATCGAATGAATAACGCCACAAAACATGAATCAGCACCGATAAACGTTGTACAGGAGGTCTACGTTAAGGTCAGCCGGCCCTAGAAAAACCTGGCTGACAAAAAATAGAAATAGCAAGAGATTGCAAACAGAGTGAAGCTGTCCAGCTACTTTTATGGAATGCTATTTTACGCTATTCTACAATAAATTTTGCATCGATGCAGAGCCAACTTTACGATAATAAAGAATTGAATATGCGATCGTTAGTAATCAATTGGAAACAACCTCGTATTTTGCATACATCCACCTGTTTCTCGTAGACGCAAAATTTATGTTAGCATCATAAAAACTCATTTATGGTCAGTAAATTGTGCCAATTCATTTATTCAGAGAGATTTTCTCTGGCAACAGAGGCTAGTGGTAAACAGCACTGAAGAGGACTTTGAAGTGATGTAACATCTGGCGATCCGTTACCAAGATGACTGAAGCCCAGTAGAAAGACATTTACTTACTTCAGTGACGAGCCAAAGTTAGGGACACAACCAAAGCGATTCGGCATAGAGATTGTGCGGGCTAACAATAGATACAAGGACATGGCTGTTCATGTTAGCAAGTAGATAGATATCCCTACCGGAATGCTTTGGTGAAACAGAGTCAAAGGATAGCTATGGTCTAAACTTGGACGCCGTCCGCTATGCATCTGAGAAGCATTCTGTTTCAAGAAGAAAAAAAAAAAGAAGGTAACGCAGGGGGGGAGGGGACGGAAACTAATATATCAAGAAGTGTTTTTGTTAGATAGATGGTTCTGCAACACGTGCTTATCCTCTGAAGCTGAAGGAACTTCCTGTTTCGAATACAATGGACATAACGGTGCTGACCCTACCATGACATAAGCATCTGCGTGAGAAAAACTGTCATCTGAACTGGATTCTGACATTTGTGGAAGACTTGTTACAAGCTAGTTGCCAAGCTGGAGACTTTTAGGCTACCTGTCCATTGCCTGCTGACAGCTTGTACTCCCTCCTATGACTCGGCAATCAGAGATAAGCGGCTTCTTGGGCTCGTTGTCAATACATCAGACAAACCGCCGGGTGGACAAAATAAATAGGATCTTCCGACGGGGTGAGGCAATGGTCTCTTCATTGAAATTCTCCCCACCCCCAAAGCATGATCTTTTATTTCATATAACTCGTGGAAAGACAAGGTTTAAAAGGCGGCAAATCAAGATTTATTTGAGTGAGGGATTTCTCCTCATTTCTTTTTACATGAGAGTGGCTTGAGGAGAAGGAGTGCGAGAAAGGGGATTTACAACCTAGATCTTCTGATAAATATTTGTTTTACGTATATGGTAATAAAAAGATAGAGACTTACTCGCTATGTAGAAAAAGAAAGAAGAAAAGAAGGCGTGAGTTATCTATTCGCTGTTAGGGATGATTTGACTTACGTGAAAATGAAGAGATTGTTAGTGGCTGCTACGGCAATTGTATTTTCTCTGGGATGCCACGATGCATGCAAGATCTTCTTGTTGAAATCTATACCATCCACTTCCTGTCGACCCTTCATACCGCCCCGATTGCCACCGCTCAGCGTCATCTTGTTCTTTGCCGAGCCAAGCCGTTTGGCCCGGAATGCACTCTTGTCTGCCTGAAGACAGGTTTCAGATAATCCCGTGCGCTCATAGATGTGGAAGTTATTGCTATAGGATCCTGTCATAACGTTCCTTTTCAAGACGTCCGTGTCAGTGCAGTCCACGCTGAAAGGTAGTAGGTGTTATCTTACTTTCCGTCGCCACTGAATATGCATTCGAACTTGTCAAAGATACAGTCGTTCTCGTACAGATCGCACAGACTGGTGCGCAGAGCTTCATGAATGTTGATCGTCTTTACTGGTTCTTTCTCCATATTGATATCCCACAGCTTCAGCGTCAAGTAGTCGCGCGACAGAATATATCGCCCGTCCGGACTGAACTTCACGTCGGAGATGGAGGAAATAATCTCGGAGAAGAACGATCGGTTGCTAGGATCTTCGCTTGTCTCGAACACTGGCAAAGGCTAAGCTAAAGAAATGCATGAATCCTTGCCTTACCTTTTGCGTGCATGTCACACAAAGCAGATTCTCGCATGTCAGCCAATTTGACGGTTCCCTTGCTGCTGCTGTACATAAACAAATTGCAATGAAGAGGATGAAACTCAGCCGCAGTAATGACTTCCGTCAACTCTTCCATGTTGGCTGGCTTGATGTCGACAATGTCTACAGCGTCGCATTAAACCACCAAGCGACACATTGGCATCTTGCGCTTACTGAAACTTTGCTCCGAGATATCCAAGTTCCAAAGGTTAATTCTCAAATCATCTGCAGAGATGTACGTTTCACCATCCGAGTTGACCGATATCGAATTGATATGATATGCATGGGCTGAGGCAATGGGAGTACTTAGTAACAGGGAAAAAGGCATATTTTTTATACCGTTGGCATAGATCTTTCTCGGGATGGCGGCAATGATCGTATCATGGTGTGTCAGTTTTGGCAGTGTCAATGGTTTGCTTGGTCTCATCGATCCGTTTTCAGCCAGATTTGTTTCGTGGACCACTCTAAGGTTGCGTTCGAAAACTTTCCAGAGTTTGATTGTTTTGTCTATTTTGCTTGTCAGACAAACGGGAGCGTGTCACCTGATTTTTACCGTTGGTTGACAGCAAAAAATGAGCTGCATTCGTTCGTCGGCACCATTTGATTCGGTTGATCTTTTCTTCTATCTCCAGACTTTTCAGGTAATCAAACTCCGGTTCATGAGATTGAAACTCTGTGTGGAATTTGTACTCGCATCCTTTTTTCTAGCACCATGTTCATTCAGCGTACAAAGCTTTGAACGAGAAAAACAGAAGCCCCTTACGCTTTCATTGCGCTCAAACAACACCACTCGCCCTCCCTTGTCACCTGTCGCTAGGTAATCGCCCGTATGATCAAATTCTACGGCCGAGATAATATCGGCTGCACAGAAAACCATCAGTATTTTATATTCCCGCGCCGCGGCCCTCCCATCGGAGTATTTCGCCAACAGAGAGGAGGCGTACCCAAGAAGGGTCGGTACGATTGGGACGTTCTCCCACGAACCCCCTCCTCAGGACAGCACGTCATCCTCTTTGTCTCAATGTCTTTACCTTCAGTGATATCGTCTGAGTCTCCCTTGTCCCCAAAACACTGGGCAAACTTCCATTTATTTTCTGTTTCGGCTGAACCGGCGTCTGTCTGCATAGGGCGGTGTTAATCTGTCAGGCCGCGTCCGCACAAAGAAAAGCAATGCACACGCATTAGTCACAAATCAAGCTCATGTTAACGCTATACCACTAACCGAAAAGATGAGTTGATGACTGAGATAAGACAGGAAAAGTGTTGCAGGAAAAAGACAGGCGGAAGCGCTCAAATGCATCCACCGATCGTGACTTGCACATGACGTTCGTACCACACGCCATGCTTTCAACCGCCATGCAGCGGCACGGTGTACAGGCGTTATTGCTGTTGTTTATGGCCATTCCTTCAGGGTGGCAACACTTTAGGGAATAGCTCACTTTAGCCAGTGAATTGCTGTGCTATGGACTACCGTTGGAAGTTCATGCTTTACGTACCAGTCTTGGACAGAGGTGGTCCTCGACATCATCGCCAATGGCGTAACCAAAATCTATCAAATAGACTGAGAAATAGAAAAGGGCAACATGAACTACTCGTTGGGCTAAAAAAAAAAAAGATGGTTTTATCCGAAAAAGAAAATTACAAACGGTTGTAAGCACGGCACCGTGCAACCCGGGCAACGTAAGCTCGCCGGTTGCGAATCCAGTTTGGCAACCAGACTATCTATATCAGAAGATGCCGCACCTATGAACACGTGTGTTTTCATTTCTATCGATTAGCCTAGGAATTTATGTAACAAAATCAATGGAAGTATGCGGACATCCTATCCGAATCGACCACGCCAGATCTGCAACTTGTGCACCTGTGCAACGGGGAGATTATATCTGACACGATCCTGATCGACAAATGCCTAACTTGATCAGTTATCTGTACAGAACGGATTGTAATCTGATACCCCCAAGGAAGGTAGTCAACTGTTCCTGTGTACCTCGTTTTGATATACTAGTAATTGAATTCCTGATGATATGAGTGAGTTCCTCACACACACACATATTCGATGTCTCATTATTCATACTATATGTATCAGACACGCATCAAATCAATCATGCATGGAAAACGAGAGCAACATTTTCTTTACGTCTTGATATCGATAAGAACTTGTCTTGCCTGCTTTCTGCCGTTAAGAATGGAAGTAGGCGTAATTGCACTCGCCCATTCGCTTAGTCAAACGTACCGTACCATTTAAATCCTGTAAGATACGCTATTGCAAACACAACCGTTTGATCGTATAACGGGTGATTCGTTTGCAGAAAGTTACCTTTTCCTCATCATCAAGCACACATCTCCCCATGTTTAATAGAGTTGAAGCATAACGCACAGATATGGCGTAAAGGATATGTTGGAACCGTCTCCACGTGTCGATCACAAGTACTAGAGTCTAAGTGTTCTCTTTTTCAGCATGCGATAAGAGTTTCTATGTACGGCGTCTGTTTTCATGCTATGGTGCAGTAGCTATACGAAAGAACGAATGTCGTTGTATGGTTTGATGAAGTTGATGAAAGCAGTGAATTGTTAGTGAGGTTGGGTGATGGGAGATCGTGGCGTTTCATGCATGATGAAGTAGTTATTTTTCCCCAACCATTGTGAGGGATAAGTGATAGAATCGGACATGTACCTGAAAATCTAAATAGTACCGCGTACCTTCACATGTATTTACCCTTAATTTCTCTCCCTATAACACACACTAGACTTCTCCGCATATGCGATATATAAATGGAAAGAATGAAGCAGTAGATTGTATAAGTACAGAGACTTTCGTGATGGCTTACTACCTGCATTCCCATCACCGACTTTCCTTCGTCTCTCTTGTTTTTCAGAATCAAGTATGCAACTCGCTTCTCTTTTATGCGTGATTGTTGGCTGTCTTTTTGTCACTGTACATGGTGCTCCTTTTAACGATGACCGCTCTCTGACGAATAGAAGGTTTGCCCGACGAACAAATCTGGTCACGCGTGGTCTAGACGAAGAGGGCGAGGAGAAAGGCGATGAGGGAAAGGGCAAAGGCGAGAAGGGAAAGGACAAAGGCGAAGAAGGCAAAGGTGAAGAAAGCAAAGGCGAGGTGTTCAAAGGCGATGAACACGAAGGAAAGGGCGAAAAAGGCGAAGAGAAAGAAGACAAGGGTTCAAAAGGCGAACACAGAGAAAGCAAGGCTGGCAAGAAAAAAGGTGGTAAATACAATAACGAGGACGACAAGTCCAGCAAAAGCAAATGCAAGCGCGGATTGAAGAAGCATTGTGACAAAGGCCCAACTCCATTTGAAGCTATTGTTGGGATTTTGGGCTTATAATAGAACGGAAATCGATGTACGTATTCTTTGAGTTGTCTGGTCGGCAAAAAAAAAAGTATTTTCCAATAAATTACTACATTTTGTCTAAACGCATTGAAAATGGCAGACGCATGGATGTACTTTCATTGTATCTAGTGCAACGTATTTAGGGCTACTGCTTATTCATTATCTGCATATATGGAAACTGAAGAAGGGAACGGCACGATATCAGCTTTGAATTTAAAAGTTAGTGGTAGCTATATCAGTGATAAATGCTACTTTTTGCACTACCTGAATAACTTCAAACGCTAGGATAAATAAATAATGGAATAACTATTATAGAAAACTAGGTGCTAGGTAGTCTACTGTGGAAACTCGGTAACTGACTTGATGAAGAACAACTCTACTGTTCGTCAGCACTAAGCAGCGACCTTGAAAGGAATAAGATAAATTTTGCCTCCGTTCGTGTGTCTGTCTTGTATGAATACAAATTGGAATAGCAAGGGGCCTAGAGTTCCATATCTAACCTGAAGAGATTCTGTTCTATTCTTTCTGCAGTGTTGTGCCATTCGTTAGGCACAAACAGTATTTTTTGGGGGACATCAAGATGTTACAATCCCGTCTACATGGATTAGTGCTGCATGGTAGCTACGGAATGCATTTGTCCCCATGCGTCCCAAAAGGCCAATGCTTATTATAGCTCCTATCCCGTAACAAGGGTGCTCTTACCACTATGGCTTTGTTGTTTTTCTTATAAAAATTTTCGTGGCACTTTATTTACAACTTGCTTTTAGGATCTACTATATATCAAGACAGGATTGTTAATTTTTACCTAACGGTAGAATTATATTTTCTACAATTATTATCTTTTTTTGCTCGTGGAAAACACGTGGCTTTAAAATGATCAACTGAGCACAAGAACGCAAGGATTAAAATTCCGCAGCCCAATGGTCTCACCGGGCGTGGCGGGCTTCTTTTCTTTTTCTTCTTTATCTTTGGTTCGATCACGGCATGGGAGTCCGATTAGCGGCTGCCTCGGTCATGACACTTGTAGCCGCAGCTATGATGCCTGAGAAGTACCAGAGCTTAATCATTTCAGCAGGCATCGCCATCATCGCAGGACTAACGACGTGGAAAACAATACCGAACTTACGCGAAACATTTATCAATGCACGATTATCTGGAATTGATGTACTTAAGCCGAATCGACCAGTAATGTAAATTTTGTTTATTCACCAACTGTTTTTTTTTTCTGACGATCCTATTAGACCGGAAACAATGGGTTTACCTACCGCGATTATCTACCTGATTGGCTTATTCATTTTCATGCCGTTTCCGTTTATGGATTGGTTTGACGGAAGCAATCATGTCCATTTGAGCCATAGCGACGACCCAGCCAACATTGCTACATTTCCCTATCGCAAAGTAAAAGAACAATTGCTCACATGGAAAGAATGACCAACGTTTTTTTTTTTTTTTTCCTCTTTCAGTTGGGTGAAATACTGGCCGCCATTCTGGCGATTCAGTCGATGGTGTTACTTGGCTTTGCGGATGATGTCCTCGACGTACGATGGCGATACAAAGTATGGTTTCCAGCCATAGCAGGCATTCCTCTGTTGATCTTTTACTATACAAACGAGGGAGCAACCCATGTCATGATTCCAATTCAACTGCGGCCGATTATGGGTGATCTAGTGGATCTTGGTACGACAACAACTGCGTGCATTGCTTGTTCTTACCCACACCGTTCAAGGTTCCTTTTACTATGTCTACATGGTTATGGTCATTATCTTCTGTACCCACAGTATCAATATCCTTGCGGGTATCAACGGTATTGAAGCAGGTCAGACGTTGATCATTGCAGGTTCCGTGATCATCAACGACCTTTCCTTCTTAATCAACAATCCGGACAGAAGAAGTGTCGAAGCGCATCTGTTTAGTCTGTACTTCATGTTACCCTTCGCAGGTGTTACAATCGGGTTGTTATGGCATAACTGGTAAGCGAATTGAGGCACCTTTTTTTTCTTTGTTTTCATACGGTAGTGAAGGTTTCCGGCCAAAGTGTTTGTTGGCGACACATTTTGCTATTTTGCAGGCATGACGCTTGCAGTGGTTGGCATTCTCGGCCACTTTTCCAAGACACTGCTTCTGTTTTTTATTCCGCAAGTGTTCAACTTTGTGTACTCGTGTCCACAACTTTTTAAATGGGTGGAATGTCCTCGTCACCGCATGCCTAGGCTTGCCGAAGATGGATTGCTCCACTGTTCAACCGTAAAATTAGGAGACAAGAAACCTCTGAGCAAGAAAGGTCGCGTCGTAATGAAAGTGTACCGCGCTTTGGGGCTTGTCAAGGCGTTCAAGCACGATGAACACGGACAGGTGACAGAATGTAATAATTTTACATTGGTCAACTTGGTCCTAGCGCGCTGGGGACCTATGAGTGAACGTCACACAACGTGTGCCGTGTTGTTGGTACAAATTGTAGCTAGCATGATTGCATTCTTTATCCGCTACAAGCTGATAGATTATGTCTATGATAAACGAGCATGAAGGACAAAGTCGCGACTGCCCTGTTTTTTTTCCCACGAATCCCTATGGCACACTGCACGCACGAAGAGAGTCGGCACATATACGGCAAGCTCGAGAAATGTACACTTCATCGGGGACGCATGGTTTCTGCTATAATATATCCAGTATAGACTTTTCCATAGAGGAGTGATTTGCCGAGAACGCATGAAGTGACAAATACAATTTCTAAAGGTATCCTCTTGGACAGCCAGAAAACTTTTCGAGATCGCTGCGCTCCACATGTATCCTTCCATTTTTTGACTCCATGCTAGCCTGTATATGTTTGGATTATGTGAACTAAACTGTGAAAAAGTAAAATGCAAACAACTATTATAGCTTGTTCCCCGAGATCTATGCCTTACTTATCTATTTTTTCTTTGTCTCGCTTATGATTCTCTATTATCATATCTGTCTCAAAACATCTATGTTCTAAAACTTTTTTCTTCCATCTCCCATTATCCCACCATCATCTCAGAGATAAGTATGCGCTCTTTGTAAGGAACTGATACTAATTAGTGCGCTGCATATAGTTAAGAAGTGTGCAAGCATGAGGGCGAGGGAGGTCTTGTCCTTCTGTATTCTCCTGTCATGGCTACTGTTTTAAACGGGAAAACAGTTGTCACCTATAAAGCCTCTGGTAGCATCTTCCATAGTTATATGTAATATCTATGGGCAAGTAAAGCTATGAAAAAGCTATGGTTTTTATTTCTCTTTTTCTTTTTAGATAAATACACTATGGCATAATCTAAGACAGCGTATTCCGATAAGAACATCTTTATTTCTTATTATATATCAGTATATTCATTTTGTTTCTTTAGACAACAATTCGGATTACAGGATAGTGTTTGAAGGCTCTCGAAAGCTATGCTCAATTGGCAAATCATTACTGATTTTGGCTGGCTGAAAGTAGCTCGGATTCTGGAAAGTCGCGTACGTCACTGTAAATAACACTGTTTGATGCTTAAAACAAGCGGTTATCAATCTTAATATAGCTTTTCAATAATATATTGAGTCTTTTCTTAGGTTCGTTACCAGTCGCTCGTATTTCACAAGTCATTCATATATCAAAAAAGCTCTCGCAGTCAATTCTAGAGTGGCTATTTTAATGCCGAGGTCACCGGTTAAGGGTACAGTTTATCAAATTTGCAATATACTGCTCGCTTTATCTATAGTGCACCTCCAGTCTCCACAAGTTACGTGGACAAACGAAGGACGATGATGGCTAACTATGACTACGTCATGAGTGTCCAAAGGCAATTCTCTCAGAAATGTGTGTGGCTGAGTGTCATGCCAGTGCTGACCCAATTGTGTCTCACAAAAGGAGGGGGGACAAGGGTTTCCTTTTTTCTCCCTTCACGCGAGTTGGTGATGACGGACAGACCAAGGTAAAAGAAAAAAAAAAAGACGGTACGATCGCTTCCTTGTACCCATCCATGACTGACATGGAGTAGTAGTTCTGGAAACCATACTTCGATCTACCCTGGATCTACTGAAAGTGGACTGCCACAGACGTCTTCCATTCCTTCAACACAACGCTTACCTTTGACGAATGTCAAACAAGAAGTAACGTTTTCCTTTTGTCTGTCGTTTTACTTATACACGTGGTTTGTCAGCAGTATGAACCTACAGGTTTTGTACCTCCCAAAACGTCCGAGTTTTCAGCAACACCTTCCGAACCTGTGGAAAACGAGCTGCCGGCGCATATGCGACATTTAGACGGTTTAACGCCACGCTCTTACCTTGATTCAACAGTTGTTCCTGTTTTGTTGGAAGGCATGAAACTATTAGTAAATGAACGGTAGGTTTTAAATAAGGAAAAGTTTGTTGTTTCAACTTCATGTTGCTTCGTTAGACCATCGGACCCTCTTACATACTTAGGTCGGTATCTGTTGATGCGTGCTGGTAATGCAAACGATGATACAAACGATAAGGCGTAAATTGTTCCTCGAGAAGAGTGCTGTTCCAGTTGAAGTATCACAAAGATCCATATAAAATGGCTGTTCCTTTTTTTTATATATTGTCGAGCGTTATTTTGAATACCCGCCTCTTTGTCACCTTTCTCTCTCTCTCTTTCCACTTTTTTATTTCTTAACTCTCCTTCACACCATAGATAGATACACACCACTCTCCTTAACTTTTCCATCTCTCGCATTCCTAATTACTTCATGTAAACATGAGCAAATTGAAAATGTCGAACGGAAAACTAAATGGACATTCCAGTTAGACATCATGGGTTTCATTGACAAAATCAAAGCACAAGTGGAAATGTGGAGAATTGAAAAGTATACCAAACGACGACCTGTCACAACGCCCGACTTTGAACAAAGAGGCATGAATTAGATACTATTCTTTTTTGTTTGCTTAGACTTGCTTCTTTAGACCGAGAATTTTACGACAAGCATTACCAAAATGGAGTTTATACACATACTCAAAAGGATACACCCGCGCCACTATCGAGAAGCACCTCGTTAATGAAAACCACCAATCTGCTACGTAAAAAAAGTGAACGTATCGTACGCTCGTCGGAAAATTACAACATGTCTCATCAATAAAAGCAATGTGTGCAGGTGATTACATATTGTCTTGGACAGAACGGTTATTCCCTTTTGCCATGGTAGAAAAATTCCAGGGGTTGATCCGAACGAACTTCCGATCATCTTTTTTTTTAACAAAAAAACAACAAAAAAGAATGGTAGTGTAGAGATTTCTTTTTTCTAAACAACCGCTCGTGTCCTGTACACTACCAGAAACTATTTAAACTTTTTCTTTTACTTTCCTTTTTTTGCCTTCATGAGAACCAATTGACCTGAGAATTCATAGCCCGCCAGCGCCGCCAGGCTTGGCTATAATACCTGCTTAGTGAAGCATTTTAAGCTGCTCGGGAAATAAACATCCATGGGCTGTGTTCTCCAGTGAACACACAGGTGTACACTCGGGGGTAAGACAGAATGCACGGTTAGTTGGTGGGACTGGTACCCTGTGGGAGAATTTCCGTAATAGCTGGGGTAGAGAGAGAGAGGAGAATTCTGGTCATAAGGGTCAGTGCATGCAGAGAACTTGATGTGATACAGCACTTAAAGCAATGGAAGAACAAGAATAAATGTCATTGTGCATGGATAGACAGCATTCTTTACACTGACCGAATAGACGGGATATCAGCGAAAGCATAGATCTTCAATATAAATGGCCTCGCATTTATGGATTTATCATACGACTGTTCCGGAAAATGAAGCGGAAAATCAAGTCGAGAGAAATAGGTGGTTTCTGTAGCGAAAGGAATGGATTGGATTACGATGCAGAAAGGAGTAGCCTCCATAGTGATATGCATGGATAAGCAACGTCTGCTTTCATTTTCCTGTTTAGCGAGCGGAAATCTTGTTGGAATGGGGGAACGTTTAAATTGCAGTAAAATGGAAGCTCCCATGTTTCTGGATCCACGAGCCAACATGAGCTTCCATTACTTACGCTATATTTTGTACCATATCTGGTTATAATACAATGGTTTCATGTGTGACACGAATGGAAAAAGGCAATCTCCTCATTGCCTTTTCGGAGCGGAACCAATGTACTCTGAATGGCTGTTGTTGATAATACTGCTTTGCCTTGTTTATCAGAACGGTTAGTCACATTGCACGCTTCCTTTTTTTTTTTTTTTTTTTATATAATTTTTCGCTCACGTAATGGTCCGCGCACGCGACGGAGACAACATGGATTTTCAGCCTCCGCTACCTTCTTCTTCTGTCCTGGCCAAATTAAGATCGCGCAACCGGTTTTTTGACGATGGATCAACGATCAAAAGGAAAAAGTGCACAGAGGGCAGATTATGACGACGATGACGATGCTTATGTCGAAGGATCATCAACACAGACGCAACGGATCAAAACCATGCATGAAGCGCCAGTGAACTGGACCACCGAAGTAAATACGTTCTGCCCCAAGTTCAAACGCCATGCTGATTTCTTCAACAGGAACGGGGACGAAAAGTCAAAGATACTGTTCGATATGCATTGGCATGTGAGTTTAAACGGCAGCCAGTACGACGCGACGAGATTAACAAAAGAAGTATATACACATGAAGGAACGACTTGCTTCACTGACGATTTTATGAAAAGTTTTACAAGAACGTACACGCGAGTTTAAATATATATTTTCGGATACGCAAGACATATTAAAGCATCTGTTTGGTATGGAGATGGCCGAACTTCCAGCACGCGAAAAACCGGTGGTAGCTGGCGGTCGTAAAGGTAAACAGCGCCGGGACAGGGAAAGAAAGAAAGAAAGAAAGAAGCAGGCTGATGGTTGGATGCCTAGTGGATAACAGCAAGACCTCGGCAACACGTAGTTATGTTCTCCGCAATATACTCGCTGACAAATATGACATATCAAAACTGGTGAAACGACCAGATGATGAGTTTGTCAACACAGGTGTCCTCTATGTCATATTAGCGTTGATCTTTGTGCACGAGCAGGTGTTGTCCGATGGTAAGATGGATCTCGTACGATGGAAGGTTGCTGAGAAAGAATGTAGTCGAACTCAAGCAACATTTGGATCGACTGCGTGTGTCGGACGAAACAACGACCTTTGGCGAACGTGATAAGCTACTGGACTCGTTTGTCAAGCAAGGTTACCTACATAGGCAAAAGAGCGGCCATGACCAGGATCCAGCCAACGAAGTGGCGTTTGAATATTTCTGGGGCCCAAGAGCCAAGGTAGAAGTACCAGAAGACAAGATGGTGGATTTTATCGCTAGCGTAAGTCATTTGTGGAAATATGGTTTATTTTAACAGGTGGTGGTTAGTTGTACGATATGGAGGGAGCATCTCTAGAACAACTGAAAGGATACATCTACAAGGCATCTGGTTATACTACACGATAAGGTCTATTCTTCGTAGGATTCGAAAAATGTACGAAGCGTATTTGCTTCTTCTGCCATGTCTTCTTCCGTTCGTGGTTCTCTTTCTTCATTATCAACACGGCTACGATGAGCCAGATCGTCGTAGATATCATCGTTATTGGCATAATCATTGACTTTTCGTGGGATAATATGCATATGCACGTGGGGTACCTGGATAAAAATTAAGCGTGAGAAGAAAATAGTCTGTTCCTATTACCGTCTGACCGGCTTGGGGGCCATCTTGCATAACCATGGTCAGTGAGGTACCACAGTAGTGTTTCTCAATGACTTTGCCAATCTTTTGAGCGCTAAGTATCAAATCTGTTGCTTCGTCTGCATGTAAATCTTGCACTCGATGAGCAACCCGTTTCGTAATCACAAGAACATCTATGCAATGGTAAGATGCATGCGCCGATGAAAAAGTGCGTTACTAACGGCCACTGAATGGAACATAAATGTCAGTTACAGTTACAAGAAATAGCAAATGCTTACGTTGTAATGGGCTTGAGGTTAACTAGACCAAGGCAGAATTTCGATTTGTAAAATACTTGAGTTTCTGGAATGATATGAGGGCCGAATTGGTAGAATCTAAAGGGTGGACGCATTGGCATGAAGGCAATGGAGAAGAGAAAAAAGTAAAAAAAAGACCTGGTGAAAGTGAGTCACGGTCGTATTTCTTTCTTTTTCATTATGACACGATTCAACGGTTGCATCGATCTTCATCACGGCCAGGTAAAGCAGATCGTTGGTGGATCCTTACGGGACGATGCTCCCGAAGGACTGTGTACGAATTTTGTTTCGACGTAGGTCCACGCACCATGAGCTCTTTGTCATGGTGACTAAACGGAACGTCTGCTTTTTTTTGAAACAGAGAGTCACCACGTTACTACGCGGAGCTGTACAAAAAGCACCAAGTTACTCGGTGCCATGTCATCAAACTTGGACCTGGCAATGAGGAGGCGGCGAAGGAGGCGTTGCAGGCCTGGCCAGGAGGACTTCAGGTCGGTGGAGGCATTACGGCGGATAACGCGTCGGAGTGGCTCGCATTAGGCGCCTCCAAAGTGATTGTGACAAGCTACCTGTTTCCCGATGCACGCTTTTCATTGGAGCGACTGAAAGCCCTCTGTGAAAAGGTGGGCAAAGAGAAATTGGTGGTGGATGTCAGCTGTCGTCGACGTGATGGCAAATGGATTGTTGCTATGAACAAATGGCAGACCATGACAGACATGGAAGTGAATCAAGGTAAAAAAAAAAAAACGAAGAAAGAAGAAGCAAAACTGGATTAACCTATTGGCAACAGAAACATTAAATCTACTGTCTGAGTACTGCAGGTAACGTCGGCCGTTGTCTGACTCCACTTTTCTGATGGAATTGTAGTGAGTTCCTGATCCATGCAGCTGATGTGGAGGGTCTCTGTAATGGCATTGATCAAGACCTCGTAACGCGTAAGTGGAATCCTTGGTAGGAGACAATCATTCATGGCTTCTTGCTTGCTTTCTTAGGCCTGGGTGAATGGGTTACCATTCCGACCACGTATGCTGGTGGTGGACGATGTAAGTTGGCATCCGCGGATGATTTTTTAGACTGATATTCCTCTATAGCCATTGAAGATCTGGCGTTGGTTGACACGCTATCGAAGGGTAAGGTTGACTTAACGTTTGGAAGGTAAGGCAGAAGCAACATGGAAGTGTGTTTCGTAACGATAACTGTAGTGCATTGGATATCTTCGGTGGTCATGGTGTAACATTTGATCGTTGTATTGCATGGAACAATGGAAAGAAAGATCTAGATTAAGTATGTCTGTTGTAAAAAAAATAAAATAAAATAAAAGAAGAGCATGAAAGCAGATGTATGTGTTGTCTATGCAGGTCAGGTTTGTCAAGGGATGACAGGTAGGAAACTAGCGACTTGGGTGTTTTCCTTTCTTGCATGTCCGTACCCTTCACCCCATTTTGGCAATCTGTCCTTAGTCATGATAAGGACAATGCACAAAAATTACGATCATGGTATGACGATTCGTTACGTAAAGCAAGGTTTTTTTTAGCCCCGGCAGAAGATCTCATTGATAATATGCATTAGGGCCATGTGATGAAAAGGGTGAGAACGCGAAGCCTTGTTTCTTAGTTTCTTAAAACAAGTACAACCATTACCCTCGTTCCGACCTGTCCAACCCAGAGTGTAGTAAAGGAAGAAGGTACTGGCGTCCTTTAGTTTTATTTCTTTATTTTATCGTTATCTTTATCTCCAGTGGGAAGGTCGTTATCCCAGTAAAAGCGGAGATCGGGCTTTACCTCCCAAGATCCTCGCCACTTAAATATTGCGCATCTAGGTCCCGGGGCGGAAAAGAAGGACTGCCCAACAGCAAAAAGGTTGTGTACTACTGTGTCTTTTTCCTGTTTGTTTGGGGAGAGGGCAATCACAAATATGTTTGCGAGACAATGCTTATCATTTCTGTGTCGGCTCCAGGTAGTTTTTTTTTTTTTTTTTTTTGCGTTAAAGTACTAAACACGAATGCTACGAGGGTCTACTAAAGGGGCAGGTTGATGTAAGCAAAGTTTATCTTAAAGTAACGTAAAATGCCATTCAGTAAACAGTAAACAGTGGGTTCCAAGGAAACTTCTATCTTCGGTTCCTACAATTCCTTCGGTACGGTCTACCGATCAAAAAAAAAAAAAAAAAAGCAAGAAACCGTTTGTGGGTGATAACTACTATCTTCCGCTTGTTCCAGCGGATGGTTGGTCCAGGCGGGTCTGTGCACGATCGGATCGAAGGAAAAAACTTGGATTTCTTTAAATTTGAAATGAAAGATATTAATAGTAAACTGGCTTGGTGTCTGAAATTCGGAGCTCGATCATGGTTCCACTTTTCCTAAACCCACCCATTAGAAACGTTTTTTCTCAATGACATGCATTTCTTCGATCGGCTAATTCTTTCTACGTGAGCCGCAATCCGAAAAATAGGTTGTACGAGTACATGGTAAAACATGTGCCGGGGTTGATGTGGTAGCTCCGTCTCCTTATAAACGCTTGCAGTGAAACACGGGGATCGGGTACCACGTATGGAACGTGCTATTCCTGCGGAAATAACATTTATTGCTCAGCAACTGCGGCAATGTCACCACCAAGAAGATTCAATGAAGAATGGAAAAGCGCGTGCTTTTTTTACCGTAGCTGAGAGGCACATGTGCTTTCCAATCGAAACAATTGCCTAAATCATTTAGCAGATAAATGAACCTTGTATTTTTTTTTGTAAAGACGATTGCTTAGTTTGGCAACAACAGCATTGGATCGGAGCAACCTGAAGCAAAAAAAAAAAAAAAAACCCTGTGCTTTCCTTATACTTGATCTAGCCTATGCTATTGTTATCATGTCCATGTTTTTTTTTTGCAAAACAAGAATGGGATTAGAGAGAGAGGAGAGCGTTAGAAGAAAGAACAGTCCATGTGACTCGTCCAACCAGAATCGCATTGCGTCGTATGCAAGGACACGGGAAAGTCCACTTTCTTATTTTTTTTATTCTCTACGCTTGGTTTTGCCATGACTTCCATCCCGCCATCGAATAAAAAGATAATATCACGAAAAGATTGGGAAGAACGACTTGCCAAGGTCAAAGTGAACAAACAGTAAGATGGTCAACAACTGTCAAAATGTGTAGTTCTTGTTTGTTCATTGTGGTTGGGCAGAGACCTTAATCAACTTGTCATGAATTATTTGGTCATTGAGGGATATAAAGATGCAGCCGAGCAGTTTAGCTTAGAAAGTGGATTACAACCTACAGCTGATTTGGAATCAATTCAAGAACGTATGGAGATTCGTCATGCTATTCAGTCAGGCGACGTGGATACGGCGATTGAACTTGTCAACGATTTGAATCCAGAGGTAAAAGCAAGCATGGAGCTGATAGCAGAAGACTAAAAAGAAAGAGAGGAATTAGATTTTAGATACCAATCCTCGTCTTTTTTTCCATCTACAACAACAACGTTTGATTGAATTGATTCGTAAAGGAGATTTCGCTGGGGCTCTGGAATTTGCAGCGGATGAAATGGCGCCACGCGGAGAAGAGCATCCGGAGTTTCTTGAGGAGTTGGAACGTACGATGGCATTGTTAGCGTTTCAAGACGTTCATCGATCCCCTGTCGGTGATCTTTTACAACCAAGTCAACGACAAAAAACAGCAAGTGAACTGAATGCAGCAATACTTGTTAGCCAATCACGCGAAAAGGATCCAAAGTTACCCAATCTATTGAAAATGTTAGCATGGAGTCAAGAGCAACTGGAAGAGCGTGTTGTTTATCCACGCATGGAAGATTTTACAAAAGGGGATCTTGTAATGGATGAAGCGCACGATACAGCTTCTGATAGTAGCAATATTACTTCTCCCACCTAAAAATATGTATGTACGACAATACTTTTCGGAAAAGATTTAAGATCGGCGTTGTCGTAAAAAAAAAAAAAAAATACTCCCCTTTTTTTTTTCTCTCCGTGGTGTTGGTGTGTGTGTGTGACAAAATAAGTGCCCCGATCCTGTCAATAAAAAATGATGGGAAATGTAACCTTTTGACAAGTAATGCGTATTTTTACATGTGAATATAACTATGCTCATACTATAAATGATCGACAAATGAACCTATTATGCATTGGAATATGGTAAATATATCATTAACAACGGAAATGCAAGTGATCGAAGTGGGAACTTCATATGACCAACCGCTTCACTATCAGGTTACACTATTTTAAACAAGGCAAATTTGATCGAATGCTTCACTTGTAGCTACAAAAGGAACTTCTGAGATTTCTTTTTTTTTTTTTTTTTTTTTTTTTTTTTTTTATATTTGCTAGGACCACCTCTTATAACTGAAACGACACTTATCTTTCTTCTTTCTCTCTTTTTCTTCTCTCTCTCTCTCTCTCTCTTTCTCTCTACTTTTTTACCTTCTTTTTCTCTCTTACTTTCTTTGTATTAAACAATTCATTATGTACACGTGTTTATGGACTTTGTTGTCACTGGGTGAACTTACATTCGTGTACACTTCACCTTCATTTACACAAAACTTTTCAAATGCCATTCACCATGGCGTCATGGGTCGTTCTTTGTTTGACCTCATTCACCCTACCGAAGCTGCTTTGGCACGACGCGACCTTCAAAAATTTATGGAATCAAAGACCTTGATGGGTTCTGTAACAAGGTAAAACGAAATAACAATAAAAAGAAGAAAAGACTTAGTGTTTATTTTAGATGTCGATTACCTGAGTTAAAACGAGATACCATTGCTGAGACAGATGAGGTAAACCTTATTCCTCAGGATAAAAAAAAAGGCAACTCATTTAAATGACTGTAGCCAATCAACTGGTTAGTAGTTGATGTTGTCATGTATTTGGTAACGGATAAATTGGCTCTTGCCTTTTTTCATGTAAATCAAGGTAAGAAAAAATAGATATGGAAGTTAATTCACGCTTTTTTTCTTTAGACGGTGTAAAGCATGATGCGAATCCTTGTGGGGAATCAATGTTTGATGCCAAGGTAAGATAATGAAAACACAAATTATGTAAATTGACGGTTTTTCTTTAAAAAGCATGCAGAAAGGATGAAATTAGCATTACAGCAACAGGGATTGGATTCTCTGGTTAATCTTTCTGTTCAATCACAACGCTTGTTTCATATTTTTGATACGCATACCAAGAAACTTATATTTTCTTGGCCAAGCGCATTCCAAGACCTTGACTCATCCATTGCTGCAAGTCTGTATGATAATCCACCTCGAACAGAGTCGGATGCTTCTTGCTTTCAATGTACTCAACAAACACTACGAGCAACTCCTTCGCGTGTGATTGATCGACTTGTCATACCTTACGGGTGCATTACATTTGCATCTATTCAATTGTCTGCTCTACTTCATGCCATTCCACGATGGCAACTACGACGACTGGAAACTAGTGACAATAGCAATGGCACAGACAACAAGAAAGGTCACACCTGTCTTACAGAAATGTACCAAGAAATTGGTCCGGTTATTCCATATGCAAGGCGTGCATCGTCGGCTTCGCAACCGTACCTTGTGCGCTCAACCCGATCCTTCTCATCACCGACGACTGCGCGACGTGTTTCCTCTTCAAGAAACCTACGTGATCGGTACAGTCCGCCATCGGCACACAAAAACTTTTGCGAAAGCTGTGGTACCGACAGTAGTCCAGAATGGCGCAGGGGCCCGTCTGGCCACAAAACGTAGGATTTTTTTTATTTTTTTTGCTGATTTCTTACCCATTTGTTTTTGTTTTTTTCTGGTATAGGTTATGTAATGCATGTGGGTTACGTTATTCACGATCTGTAGCACGTCAAGATAAATCATCATCAAGTTCTTCCTCTTCGTCTTCTTCTCCTTCGTCTTCGTCTTCATCTAATGCATCCTCTTCTCATCATTGTTTCACAAAATCACAGCCACGATACCCTACTTACCTCTCTGGGATAAAAAAAACATCAATTACTTCATTACTTCAATGTTACCGCACACAATCCAATTAAAAAACAAGAAAAATGCGCGATTTACTTGGTACGGTTGCACAAAGAGAGAGATGGCATATACAGAAGTAGAGCTTCTCATTTCATGGTTCTTGTTTATCGGAGAATTAAATGACCCAAAAAAAAAAAAAAAAAAAAAGAAGGTTGAGTGATGAGAAAAAAAAAGAACGAGAAAAGGCGAAGAGAAATGTACCTGAAAATTGGGAACTATGTTTGCTTCTTACTTTACTCCCTCCGATCGGTAGGTAAAGTTCCCGGGGAAAAGGTGACAGGTACATCGATTTCTGTTTCCCGAAGTTGTCACATGGATAACTCTAACCCAAACGAATGAACAAATGATTTTCTCTACGCGGGTTTACGAATAAAAATAAAAGAAACTCTCCGTACTACCTGTTTTGTTGTGGACAAATGAAATGTACACCCCACAATTGCGGATACTGAATCTATCGACATAAGCAAAAACTGAGCGTGGGAAAAAATAACTCTGAAGAATAGGATGGATGAAGGAGAAAATTTTATTTTTTGTCCTTTCTCTTCCTCCCTTCTGTAACCTTAACAAATGATCTTCCAAACACTGTCTCGTCGCGTGGTTACCGTAAGTTTTATTTTATTTACATTTTTTTTTCTTTTTAATATAATCTTTTGTACATTCCTATAGAACACGACCAAGTCCATCATCGGTCGTACTTCTGTTCGATCCATCAGTACCTACAACACCGCTGTATCGAATTTGACACCTCAACAAGAAGAGGTAAAAAAAATTTTTTTCCCTTCTATTTCATCTTTGCTGACACGTTTGCATATAGCTCCGTGAGGCTGTTCATAGTTATGTTCAGCAAGAATTGGCACCACGCGCGGCAGAAATTGACAAGTCAAACAATTTTCCTATGGATATGTGGAAGAAGTTTGGTGAATTAGGTGTTTTGGGTATCACCGCTCCTCAAGAGTATGGTGGTTTGGGTCTTGGTTATCTTGAACATACGTTTGTTATGGAAGAGATTTCTAGAGCAAGTGGTTCTGTTGCTTTAAGTTATGGTGCCCATTCCAATTTGTGTGTAAACCAAATCGTTCGAAATGGTAACAAAGCACAAAAAGAAAAGTATCTCCCAAAGGTAAAAAAGAAAGAAAGAAAGGGACAACGTTATGAACATGATTATTTGTTAGTTGATTTCAGGTGATCATGTGGGTGCACTAGCTATGTCTGAACCTGGCTCGGGATCCGATGTTGTGAGCATGAAGCTCCGAGCTGAAAAGAAGGGAGATCGTTATATTCTTAACGGTAACAAGATGTGGATTACCAATGGTCCTGATGCCGATGTCCTGGTGGTCTATGCTAAGACAAACCCTGAAGCTGGTCCCAAAGGTATCACTGCCTTTTTAATTGAGAAGAATTTCAAGGGTTTCTCCACTGCCCAAAAACTTGATAAATTGGGTATGCGTGGTTCCAACACATGTGAATTAATCTTTGAGGACTGTGAGGTACCTGGTAAGTCCACAGATTATCTGAACTGTTGATTTGTATACCTAACAAAAAAATCTTGTTTTAGCGGAAAATGTCTTGGGTGAAGTTGGCAAAGGTGTTTATGTCTTGATGAGTGGTTTGGATTATGAACGTCTTGTTTTATCTGGTGGACCTTTGGGGTATGTGGAAATCATTATATAGCGATGGTATGTTTAACGGTTTGTTTTAGATTGATGCAAGCTGCAATGGATACAACAGTGCAGTATGTTCATGAACGTAAACAGTTTGGTAAACCGATCGGTGAATTCCAGGTAAGTTTGGCTACAAAAGAAAAAAAGTAACTCATCTTTTTATTTGTAAATAGCTAATCCAAGGAAAATTGGCGGATATGTACACGAAACTTAATGCATCGCGTGCATATGTGTATGCTGTCGGTCGAGCATGTGATCAAGGTCAAGTCAGCAACAAAGATTGTGCTGGCGCTATTCTTTATTCTGCTGAACGTGCAACTGAAGTAGCATTGGATGCTATTCAATGTCTTGGTGGTAATGGTTACACTAATGAATACCCAACTGGTCGTATTTTACGAGATGCCAAGTTATACGAAATTGGTGCTGGAACAAGTGAGATTCGACGTATGTTGATTGGTCGGGAGTTCAATAAGCTGTTCAAGTGAACCTAGTTTCCAAATAAAGAAAGTACTCGTCGCTTTCCCCGAAAATAATAGCAGCCTTTTTTTTCTTCGAGCATGTTCGTTCGCTTTACCCGCGCGTTTGCGTGACTCATCATCCAACCCCCCTTTTTTTTTTTTTACCGTCTTCATTTCTTTCTTTCTCTCTCTTTTTCTCTTTTTTTTTTTTATCTCTCACGAATTCCTCTTTTTTTTTTCTTTTTTTCTTTTTTTTTTTTTTTTACTCCTTCTCTTAAATCAATATGAACTTTGAAGATATCGTTGATATGGATTGGTTAAATACCCATACAACGACGGGAGACTTCGCCACATCTGCAACCCCTATCAAGGAAGAACTTTTTGGGGTATTTCCCGCTGATTTCTCTTCGGACTACTATCACTATGAAGGTACTCAGTACGATCAACCCATCCTTCATGACTATCTGGTCGACCCCATCTCAACTACCACCTCCCCCGAATCCAAAACCGAATCACCTTTGGTCATCCCAGATGAAACCACAAAGATGGAAGAACAACAACAAGAAGAAGTACAACCCCAAGAGTTGGTGATGCCTACAACAGAACAAATTCGTCAGCTTATCGAGATAGCAAAACGTCAACTCGCCTTGAGAGAACAACAACAACAACAACAGCAGCAGCAACAAACACCACCTGCACCTGCAGCACCATCGGTGGAATCTGTTTCACAGAAAGAAATATCAACATGGCCAACAACCACTGTTCCACCTTTACTTTTCCCTACTGCACCAGCAACAATGAATCCATTACCTGAAACAGTGGCACCAGAGTCGTTGATGAAAACGGAAACAACAACAACAACAAAAAAACCGGCTACACGACGTGAATCCACTGTTTCTATGGATGAACCCATGTCACTTGAAGCCTATGCCGAAACAGATGGAATTGATATCAAACGACTCACACCTAAAGAAAGAAGACAGCTGCGCAACAAGATTTCTGCTAGAAATTTTAGAGTGCGACGAAAGGGTAAGACATATGGATAAAAAAAGGGAACTCAGAAGAACTCACACGGTTCAATTTTAAGAATATATTACCACACTGGAAGCACAAGTAGATGACCATAAAAAACATGCAGATAATTTACAAGAACGATTGGGCAAAGTGGAAGAGGAGAACAAACAGTTACGAAGTGAAGTAGATACACTTCGACGTCAAAATCAACTTTTGTTACAACAACAAAAAGCGGCGGCTGCGGCGGCAGTAGCCGCTTCCACCTCGGCAGAATTGGTCCGCACACCGTCATCACCACGTAGCCCCTTGCCGAAACCAAATCTTAACAAAGATATCAGTGTACGGGGTTCCAAGGCAACAGAAACATATCGTCAAGACAACTGTATTCTTGTATCAAATGCAGTGATGCCAACCTGGAATATTGATCGTATCTTACTTAACGAAAAACCAACGAGTTTTCCCGGTGAACAAACCACATTGCATATTGCGGGACATATTTTGGCATGCTTTGTACAACTTGCAAAAGCCCCGATCCGGTCGAATGGAATCGATGAAAATCTCTCAACAAAACTACCTCTCTTACCAGAAGAACGTGATTTTGGATCGGATATGAAAAAATCCCCATCCTATCTGGAAGATCTTTATGATATGTTAATCATGACTGCTTTGATTACAAATGTCAAAAGTGGTTCTGTCAACGACAAATCTTTTTGGTGGTGGGGTACCTCTTCTTCCTACAGTGCCTAAGAAAACGCCATTTCCCCCCCTTTTTTTTATCACCTTTTTTTTTTTTTTAAAAAAAAAAAAATTCCAAAAAAGAAAAAAAAATTGAAATTCATTTGTACATATCCTTTTCTCTCCCCTTTTTTTTTTTCTTTTTTCTTTCTCACTCACTCACTCTCTCTATCTTTCTTCCTTTTGCGCATAATTCATTGACAGTAAACTCTTTCTCTCTTTTTCCCCCTTCTCTTACATATGCAAATCCAAAAAAAAAAAAAAAAATTCGTTTTCCCTTTGATAAAGAAAAAAAGGTGATCACATTTCATTAAAAAGAATCAAAGAAAGCTGTTGTCGTCGTTCTTAAAAAAAAGGTTTTATTTTGCTGCAAGTAGGCGTTACTTTCCTTTCGAGAGACAAAAAGTGAAACGAAAGATTAATCAGTAGGAAGGCAGCATGTTTACTTCGGCAGGCCACTTAAGGCATTCCGACAAGCGCTAAATGCATTCATCATTTTAATCTTCTTTTTTTTTTTTTTTAAAGTTGTCAGCTGTCGTCGAACCCGGACACTTCCTATCCAAGTCCGCCGAGCTTACCAACAAGAAATTTTCACTTTAAAAAAAATCGAGATTTATGTATATACTATCTACCGATGGAATCGCCGCTTGGATCCGGTCCGAAATCGTTATTTTGTACTATTAACTTGGTGCTATACGAAAGGTAAGCTATGCATTCACAGAAAATGGCTTATTATCAGTAGTATATAAAGAAATACATTTAAAATAAAATGCATTTTTACTTTTGAATTAAGCAAATGTTAGACATGACAGCGAATGTAAGAAATGGCTAGCTAAACGCAATTACTAAATGTAAATGAAATAATGTTCATTGAATCAACATTATACAGTTGCGAAAAAAAAAAAGTCATACGGTCACTTGGCTGTCAGCAAAGTAACATCGGAAGAAAGATACCTCGCGAATCTTCCTATATCGCTTTACTGAAAAAGGATTTTATCAGAACATTCCAATAACAGTAACGTTAGAACTATTATGTACGCAACAGTCATTGTTAAAAACTTTATTTTTAATGAAATATGTATTTTTAATATCTTTTTCCTGACAGTGAAAAAGGAGCAGTGCGATCTTGATATCCATAGCTACGTTGTTCTTCTAGCCATTGGACAACATGTATATCATGGATCCCATCACTAGATTTTAATGGACATAGCTCAACAATCTGTTCGACTGCTCCCGCTGGTATCCGAGGAAATAACTCACTCATTGTATCAGAGGTACATATAGATGTAATAGATTGCGTGGATGAACAATGGAATGATGCCTGCACGTGGTTTTGCAACACATGTTCTAGATGCCAGCACCATTTGGCTTTGCTCTCGGCTGTTTCGGCCTCAAAATGCATAGTAAAAATATTTTGTGCAGCAATTGAACAGATAAATTGATGAGATATATCATCAAAGACCGTGTCAGCACGTCGACGTCGTAATGATGCAAAACGATTTGGTTTGGTCATGAAGGGCTGGTAGTTCACATGCCTGTCGATATATGTCAGCTGTCCCGGTGTCTGTATCACTTTAAACAGAGCCTGTGGAGATGGTCCATAGAATCCATCCGCTTTTTTAATAAGGTTTACTTGGCGTGTTTTAGATCGTATCTGATGATAGTAAGTAATCTTGCTAAGCTACTTGTCTCTTTTACCTTGGTACAGAGGATATGGTCGTTAAACAAAAACACATATACTTTTTTCTTGGAGGTAGTGGAAAAGGAATAGTTCCGTTTTTGTGATGCATCAGGATGAGATCGTTCTGGTAGTAATGTCAAAAAACCCTCATAGATAAGAAAACGACCCGGTTCATCTAGTCGATGTTCCTGCCCAGAAAAGAAAAGAGTGGTAAATTTTTTTTAGATATAAAAAAAAAAAAAAAAAAAGAGAAACCTTTAACCCTTGAATGCGGGAGGTGAGATCCATTAGTTTAATGAATTCTTCCGCTTCCTTTTTTTGGGTTTCCATCGTTCGAATAATTTCCTCCAGATCGTTCAGAACCTGTCTATGCATCTCCATTTCTGGATCACGAGGGCTCAGGCACTCCATCAAGCTCTAATGAACTCGGAATGACAAAAAAGAACGCTATCTGCAGCCATCTACCTTGAAAAATAAAGGATACTTCATCAAGCGCTGTACAGGTTTTAGGAGGAAGGACTGAAGTGTCAGTTGACGACAGACAGGCCATGCAGTACGGTTCTGTCCTGAAAACGATCAGTTCTCAACGACCACTTTCTTCTATTTTTTTTACCCGTAAGTAAATGCCAAGAGGATCCTGTTTTGTTGTTAGACACCGGGCAATGATATCGTTCGCAGCTTCAAAATTGATAAAGTATGCCGAATAAACATTCAAGCTGGCAATCTAGGATAGCTTATATCAGTTCCATTGGGCTGGACAACAAAGAAGACTTGCATAATGGTGAAATTTGTCTGCAATCGTACGGACCACAGGATACTGGATGTACTGACGCCGCTCAAGGTCCTAATGGTTGATAAGAACGCGATCAGTATGCTTCCGTCTACCTGCAATAGCTGGCGGTGGACTTTGATAATCTGGAATAGGTTTTGAAAAATTCGCCGCAAAGGATCCGGTAGCGGTTGCCATAACAAAGCATCCTTAGCAAAGACCTTGTACAACAGCGTCAGGTCATAAACATACGCCTTTTCCGTCTGAACAATTTCATAAATTAAGTCTTGGTACTGTAATTGCTTTGTGGAAAGACGAAACATGTGATAATGCTCTTCCCGCAGACTGTCCTTCCACGTGCGTGCCTCGTTCATCGTATCGTTATCCAGGTAATAAAATGCTTGCTGAGCAGCCCGATCTTGCTCTTGACTAAGAGACAAAATACTGACAAGTGGCATCAGACAAGAAAATCTAAAAAAAAAAAAAAAAAAAAAAAAAAAAAAAAAAAAAAAAAAAAAAAAAAACACTACCTAGCATCGTTGGAGAAAGTCACCTTTTCCGTCGCAAAACAAAAAAAAAGGCGTTTAGTAGTTGGCTCGATGAAGACGCATTGACTATTTACCATGAACAAAGCAAGAAAAGAGAAAGAGCGAGAAAAAAAAATAGGAAAACAAAGTCCATTGTTTAACGTGTTTTTAAAGCATTGTTTAGGGTGTTTCTTTATATGGATAATGATGTGTCCCGAAGCGGGATCTGAGGCATTTGCATTCATTTTTGGATAAAGTTTCTCCGTCTTTTGTCGCGTATGTTGTCTGTTTCGTTTTGACATAGACACCATGATAAGGAAAGGTTAGTTTCTCTGTTGTCATTGAAAAAGTGCTCCGTTTTTTGATCGTGCTACGCCAATGGATACACAACGCATGGATGTTTCTCTTTTTGATCCTAACCAACACATGACTCCATCCAAGACATAACCCGATGTTCCATGGCGTTGTTTCTCTGGAGGAATTTATTTTCTGTTTTAAAGCAGTATGTACCAACCTTTCAAGTCTTACAAGAACCCTACCGCCTTACACTGAACTGAACTGAACTGAAAAAAAAAGGAAGGCTTTACGGAAAGTTATCAGTTTGGTTAAGTCATCGCAACTTTGTACGAACCCGTAACAAAACGAGAGAATGAATGCAGCCGGAAAATGAAAATAAAAAGAAACAGAGCCGCGCTGCTGTTGTAACTCCGTCTGTCCGCCCGTCGCTTCAGCCGTAAACATTTTTTGGCTGATGGCTTCTCCAACTCTGGGTGGCAACTTCCCCCCTATGACAAACTATTGTACAGAAAAATGGCACACTCGTATTCGAATACATGGCTAGAACCCTCATTGTTGTTTTTTCTCTTTTTCTTAAAAAATCATTAGCGCATCGGCCTAGAAATTATCAGCCAGATAGTTGTCCTCATCCAGAAACGATGTCAATACCGTCCGATCAGAGAATTTACGGCCGGCAAGCGCGCGTAACGCGGCCAAAGCCTGCTCTGTTGTTTCGAAACGAACAAAGATCTGCACAGAAAAAAATCCATTAGTCATCGGCAACGCATAAACAAAAAACGCCCACCTTTCCAACACCAGCAGATGTTTGGCCGGATTTCGCACGAGGGATCTTGAGATCGACCACCGTACCAAACTTTGAACATTCGTCCTCGATATCGTCCCAGATGTCTATATGTCCAACAGTTAGACACGTACTCAAAAGCCATCCTATCCGAGACTTTACCCTGATATTCTTCGTCATTCTCTAATTCTTCCGGTGTCACCATGTTCATCAGAGTCAACACACGCGTAGCGTCCTCCTCTTTTACACCAGCCATGATAGGAACAAAATCAATGACAGGGCCCATCGCCATTTCCGTAGCCATCGAGTGTTTGGCGCCCACGCTTGCGCGCTGCACAACCAGCTTGCGATCTCCCAACTCCATCTCATTCAATCCTTGACATGCAAGATCCGTCACGCTTGGATCGGCATATTCACAGAACGCAAATCCCTAGCACGAACATGAGCATCACCATCTACCTTTTGCATGAACAAACCTTGGATTGACCGGTCATTGTATCCTTGACCAAATTGAATGCTCGAAGTTCACCAAACGATTTAAGAAGCTCCATCACCTGCTCTTCATTAAGATACATAGGCAATCCTCCCACAAAGATCTTGTTGGGTGTGTCGGGTACGTTTGTTGATACAAGACCTAATTCTAATCCAATGGATCAACACATGCATCTATCAGTAAAAAAAAAAAAAACAAGCTTACCAGCCATCTGCATGCCATCTGCATATTCCATGGGGGGTTGGTAGTCCTTTGGTCGGCGAATCTTCAATGGCTGATCTCGGTACATAATGCCATCAAACGCCATAAACGAGGATGCTTGTTCGGGTGTATGGAACTAGCAGAGAATATATGTGTGAGGCGTCAAGTTCATTCTGCATTGCATCACATTACCTCCACAAAGGCATAATTCTTTTCATGGTTGATTTGCACAGCTACTACTGGTGTACGATCTGCGATGTCAAGCTTCTGCATTGTCTCATTGAAGAAATCGGCCATGGTAGTTTCATCAATGCCAAGTGGTATCTGACCAACGTATAACCGGCGAGCTTGCCTTGCTAATGTTGCATTCAACGCCACAGGACCAGCCGCGCCCTGTGTAACTCTAACACGCGATCCATCAGACATCATTGCCAGCTCACTTGGGGGAGCAAACGATTGGGGTGTTCGTGTACCAACAACCTGTCCAGGAAGAGGGAAAAGACCTTGGAACAACGGCATCAGCAAAAGGTTTTTTTTTTTTAAAAAAAAAAAGGCAAGTCAGTCCACCAACCTGTCTGCTTCACTTGCTCTGCACTCATCATCTCCATGCCTGGAGGCGCCATATCCCAGTTTTGCAACTTTCTTTCTCGCTTATGAAGTGGAACAATATTTTCGTCGCCGCCGCGATGCATGGGGCTTTTACTACGTCTCGAACGTCGGGGACTCCGTCTGCTGGATCGACGGTAATCTCTATCCTCTCGACTGCTCCTTCGATGATGACGCTCTCGCGAACGTTCACGGCGGTCTCTCGAACGTCCACGTCTTGAGCGTCTGTCCCTGTCGCGCGATCGATCACGGTTCCGATCTCTACTGTGGTACTGACCATTTGAATTTCGCTCTCTGCTGCTTCTGCGATAGCCATCATCAGCATAGCGTGCTAAGAAGAATATGGGTTAAGCAATGAAAATTTTCGTGATGCACGTGCTGCTGAAAGCGCTCTCAGACGGATTACGCTTGCTGAAAGATTCGTATACTTGAACTGATAAACATAAAAATAAAAGATTAAATACCTTGTGGATCGTGTTCGGCTTTTTGATCGTGGTAAGGTAAGACATGACCCATGGAGCTCAAAAACGAATTGGCATAGTCTGCAGCGCTTTGTGATCCTGTTCCATATCTTTTAGCTCACAAACTTTCTTTTTCTCTAAAAAAAATAAAAAAGAAGAGAGCAATCCTACCTTGCTGCTCACCGGACATGTATCCATTATTCCACGACATTGGATTAAGGCTAAAAAACTATCGTTCAACCTTTCGAGGATGATATTTGTGTGCAAGTCAGTTAGCTGACTTCAGTTTTTATTTGTATCACGTGCAAAGTGACGCAATCAGCGGGATAATGTTTTTCCAAAGCCACGGTCGGACTCCCGGTGAAACCTTTAGAACATCTTTCACTGAAAGAGCAGAAAAACTCCGGAGTAACAAAAGGCGAAATAGGGTGAAGAAAACATACAAAAAAATAGTATAGATATCTTGTATGTTGATCAAATATAGATAGCGTAATATCACCAATAAACAAGGAAGTGATATGTTATGGAACTTACAAGTATCATAGCATTAGATTTATTATAAAATGGCAACGAAAGTTACAGCTCATTCTTTTTCAGGGCTGAAATAGTAATGCCACAGAAAGCGCTGAAAGTTCATCGTCTTCATGTTTTCCCTTGATTTTGCTGTACGCATGTCAAAAGATTACAATATGAGGAGGTTTAATAAGGCATCTCTTCTATGGCTGATCTGTTGGGCCGATATGGCATATGAGTTTTTTTTTTGTTCTTCAAGGTACAGTTATATTGAAATAACAAACCACTTCAATCAAAAAGTTCACGTTTCAATGCACAAAAATGTTGATCTAAAACTGTATATAAAGAACATTTGGTATGTCACCCTTTCGAATTGCAAAAAGAGAATGTAGTCAGTTCCCTGCTGCAATAAAAATTGTTGCCACTTGTAATTTCAGTTTGAGATAGCTCCTTTCGTATTTTTTTTTTTTTTTGAAAAAACAAGACAGACAGCCGCTGGACAATTACGGAGGAAAATGTAATGCAGTGTGACATATTTGTGTCCTTTTCGTTAGAAAAGAGTTAACAAGCATTGTCCCTGACGTAAATATGCAGCTAGAAAAATGTCGTTGTTTTTGTCTGCAGCAAAATGCTCCTTTAATCAGCACGTGTAGAGCATCTACTTGTACTTACAGAGATACAGTTGACTATCCTCAGCCTTTCAAACGTAAAAAGGAAATATTAAGGAGCATATTGAAGTTTTCCACAAGAAATTGAATTATAACTTCAGGATGTAGAGTTGATAGAATTACTGGTAAGGCTCCTAACGGTGAGATTCTTAATATGAACCGAACATCCACGATTTTTGAAGTGACACAAATCGGCATAGCATAAGATGACCGCAGCCTCCGATCGGGTGAAAGCAATGCAGAATTGCCATGGGCAAAGTGGAAATGGGCATAGATTTTATCTTTATCAATCAGCCACTTTGGAAATATCAACATCGATTACATCGAGCATAGTCCTGAAGTATTCTAAAAAAGAACACGTTGGACAACCTTTTTATACCCATCTCTAAGTTGCGCGAGCATGAATACCAAGTGTTTCACTGCAATAGAGATACTAATACGTTTTAAATCTTTAGTTGGAGGAATATAGCTTTTTCTTCAAAAGTTTAAGAAGTGCAAATAAATGTTTAGCCACTTCTCTCATACGAGAACTCTCGACTCCGGGCTTATTTTGCAGGAGAAACTGTAACAATAGCTGCTTGTAGCAGTTAACTATATCTGATTTTCTTAAGTTGTCAATTTGGATGCCATTATCTATCATGGTAGTATATAAGGCTGAAGAACAGCAATGATTGTAAGAGATCACTAAAGGGAACTTGTTCCTTTTTGTAGTGGAGGTTGGGTGCGAGATTGATTTTAAGCGGCGCCAGTTCATTTGCCAAAAGAAAAGCTGGCACGATCCCACATCTTCACGTTTGCACATCATGAGCGCGCTCGTAAATTTCGTCACTGGCTTCAAAGATGGACGTCGTTAATGCCTGTTTATAGGACGATTGGAATACCGCAGTACCTATCAGTGCTCCTGTGAGCCCCGTGTTATATCCATTGCTTGCCTACATCACTATCTCTGCAGGACTGCTTGCTGCCGGCATGTTCATTGTGTATGTTGTTCTCGTACTTATCGAACAAACACTAAAGCATAGCGTCATTTTAGTCAGGGAAGAAACACATCACTGTTCAAGCAGATTCAAACTTCCGTGTTGGCCTCCATCTTTCTCGGCTTTGGCGCTGTCCTGACTTCCATTTCTGTGGGTGTATACGTTTAGAGAGGACTCTTTGTCTATAAATATATCATTTTCCTCCTCTTTGAATTATCAATGTAAAACAGTTTGTTGATTTGACATTACAGGTTCACAAGAAGACAATGGAATGATGACGCGTTTGGAAAATATCTTGCTTGCCCAAACGTTTTGGCATAAGTTGATCTACACACTGAAAGAACAGAGGATGCAAACATGCTATTCTGTGTAAACAAAAACACGTTTGCATCACGTAACAGTACATTTGGTTTGGCTTATGTCCATCTTGACAATGGACGAATTTATTGTGGAGACGCTTGCAACTCATAGCGAATACGTGAAAAATGCGGCTTCTAGAGAATATCGACTGGATTGCCCAATGCGGATTGAAAAGCCAAAGGATGGATATCCGCATGAAAGAGGCCAACGTAAAACGCGATTATGTGCATTATACCGTCCAGGATAAAGTCAGGTTTTCGATCTGAAGATTGAAAGTGTATGAGTTGCATCAGTCACAGCGAAGCAGTTGGGTATACATGTTCGAACCGCGCAGAGATGGCTAAAGCAGTATGGTATATACCCTGACAGCATCTTTGACAGCTGTAATTGAGTAGGTCGTAAGTGTATCGTGACCAAAGAACATAAAAGGGCGGTTGTCGATTTCATTGATACTAATCCCTCTGCCGCTGTTGTTGAGGCGACCGAGCATTTACTGAAAAGTTTCAGTGACCTTAAAGTTTCACGTAGCACTGTTTATAACTTTATGAGAAGCGAATGCAACCTTTCGCTGAAAAAAGCTGATTTTCATTCTATCGAAAGAAATAGTTCAGCAAAGATTGAGGAGCGACACGATTGGGTTTGTAAATGGGAAAATACAGTTATGAACTTTTTGACGAATTGCGCATTTCTTGACGAGTCTGGTTTTGATATCAATATGAAACGGTCAAGAGCTTGGTCCAAAAAAGGTACTCTGCTATTGTAACCCGACCAACAACAAGAACAAATAAAACATACATATTGTGGGCTATCTTCGCTGCAGGCTTGGTTACAATCGGCGTAAAAAAACCAAGACCTGCCAAGAAGAGAAAGGCTGACGGATATGTCAGCTCAGGAACAGTAACAAAATTGCTATCTCAGTTTCTTAAAATTGACTCTAGATGAAATGGACAAGCATCCGCATATGAAATGTAGCTATATTGTTATGGATAACGCTCCCATCCACACGCATGAAAACATAAGAAAAAATTGAGTATCGAGGATATAAATGTGTGTATCTCCCCGGTTTGAGCTCATTTTTGGATATTGAAATAGTGTTTTTTTTTCCCTATCTTTTTATTCAAATCCATTGAGGTACATCTGTTATGATGTGTTCTGCCGAACACCTTAACGTGACGCAACTTCTGCGCTTGTACAAAATGATAAGACATAAGGTCATCAAAAAATACAGTACAATAATAATTGTATAACGCTCCATCCAAACACGAAGCTTCTTCCAACCACGTTTGCTACAGCTAAGACGACCATACGTTTCCCGAACTAAATCTCCCTTCGGTAGATTTAGCGTCCCCTCAACGTACGAGGCTTTACTATCCGTAAACATCTCCCCTGCGGGTAGCTTGCCAGATAACTCCTAAATACAGTTCACACCATATTTACTCTGCAGCGTAGTCTGCACAAACTCTTTCGACCGATACACAACAGCTTTGAACATGAGGTCTTCTTCATAACGTGATACAGTTCCATAAACTGTATCAAACAATGCATTCGACACCAGAACATTAATCGTGGACCCACGCCAATTCTTTTTTTATTCACTCTAAGATCACCGGCAGCAACCAACTCCGGAAGATTGAACGTAAGATAACAATCTCTACTGTACGCGTTCTTGTTCAGCTCCAAAAGATTCGCGTTGATATTGGTTATCAAAGAACAATCTTTCCGTACGACCGTCTTCACGTTCTTCTCCAGATTGTTCAAAATACAAACATCATCCTTACTCAACAACACCCTGTGTTGTTTCGACGTCTGAATAGCCTTTCCGATAAACATGCTTCTTCTTTTTCTTCTTCCTGCAATATACTTCATATAATATTGTTTCCTTCGCTTTGCGGCTACCGCCGCATAGCTCTTGAATCCCGAATAGCCCGAACTAGTCTTACGTTTCGCCCCGTAGGTGCCACACTTCCATCTTCCATACGCCGGATAATCACCATAAAACCTGTTTCCCTTAGTTTTAACTGGGCTATACTGTAACCCACGTGAATAGCATGTGAACGTCTTCGCCATGTTCACAAAAAAATCATTTTTTTTTCGCTAGCTATATAAATCCTCCAGTGGGGCTGGTGAGGTGTGAGGCAGCTGTGTTTGCTTATCCGACAGGAAGTACTGTGAAACCTTGTTTTATTCTCGAGAAAAGAGAAATCTGCCTCTTGATTACAGAGTACTGGGTTTGAATACCAATCAGGTGATCTAGTTACGAGATACTATTATACGACAACTGGGACCGCAAGCAAGGAGTCTTATGAGCTCTGCGCAACACAGTCCCAGAGTTTGTATTGTGTCCAAACAGCTCAAGGCTACATCACTCTGCTGAATTCGGTTATCTAGAGGAGTTTCTAGTAAAACTAGTCCCCCGTTCTTTCTACAAGAATAAAACAGTGCACCGAGTCTCAGGAACTTATCAGTTTCGATTTCGTCAGATAACCAACACTACAGGTTGGTACACAACATTTTCTCTTCCCACTAAATTTTTCCTTCAGATGCCTAAAGTCTGCTGTTAACCGTTTTATCGACCAGGATGCCGGAGAATCATCCTCTTCATACCGCAAGAAGAACTTCCAATTCAAAGCAAAATTCTTGTACGCAACGTATTCGCAAGCGAATACGCTTTCCAGACAAGTCACCCTCGATTTCTCCGTAAACCTTAGTGCCGTTAATTCTTTGATATGTCAAGAAAACCACAAAGACGAGTATACATTTTCATGTATACAATATTCAAAATCCGTGCGACCTAGTCGCTGATGTAATGATCTCTCCACTTATGTCCCTTACCCATCCTCTTCTCCACTTTCTTACCCTCCATTTATAGAACTTACATCATTCGCCTTCGCTTCCCCCCTTTGCCACAAAAGGGCTTTTTTCACTCCCCTCCTTCCAGACCTGGCTAGAGCGGACATGCTTAGTTAGCGACGCACTCATAATCATTTGAAAAATCAAATAAATAAACGTTTTGATCAACTTTTTACGCTAGTCTAAACAAACTACGCGTCCATGAAAGACAAGACACAGATTCTCCACAAGATGATTGTACAACAACAATGTGATAGCATGAAACCAATAATTCGAGCCATTGGACACGCAGGAACAGGGGTTGGAACACGAACCAAAGGTCATCTTAGATATGGAAGCAAATGGCATAGACGACTTTGCATGCGACGCAGCATTGCTCTTGTTACAAATGGGAATCGTACATCGATGACGTGTACTTTCTGTGGTGGCCGTATAATCCATTCGAAGAAAAGAAAGGATGGCAAGACGATGATAAATAATGGCAACTCTTGCTGTGTCAACCGAAATTGTGAATCATATCAACAATGCAAAAACTCGTTTGGACGCGATGCACTACCCTGCACACCTGTATTACGCTTCGATGTTATGGCCAAAAAATGAAACAAGACGTGTGCTTTTAAGTTACGTTTATTCATTTTCTTTCAACTTCTTGTGCAAAACCTATGCCATTATGGTGTGAAGTGGAGGCACCCACAGTGTGGTGACAATAGCGTTGCGTAAGCACATCGATAGGGAATGATTGAAAAATTACTCATTTGCCGCTTTCATTTTCTAATAATACTTGGTCTGTGTCTTCTATTGCTTTGTCTTGACAGCATTATGCAACGTCATTCGCAATTCTTTTATTTTGTATTGCGACCTCTATTTCCAAATAAAGTGTATCCCTACCGCGTTTAGATACAGCACATTGGATCAACTGTTTGCCACCAGATCATGATTCTTCGAGCCATTTCTTGTTTTCAGTGAGGATCACTGTGGCTGCCATGTAAATGATCGTGATACAATAGTCCCCTGTCGTTTGATGATAGAGCAATACGCGTTCTATATTTTTATTCAACGGCAATACCTGTTTCCAAGCTTTATGGGAGGTTCCGTTTGCAGCATGACAAAAAAATAAATACGGCCCTGCCATTGGCTAAACTTTTTATCAGGCAAAATCTGTTTTCTCATTGGTTAGGAAATCATAAGAGACGTTACCGTGCGCTTGCCATTCACTCTCCATGGCACAGTCGAACAATGGAGTTGTTGGAAAAAGAGCAGCAAAACTAGATGCATGTTATTCCAAATGGGTTGATTATGTTTTGAAGAGCTACGAGTATGGATCATGACGTACAGAGTTCCATTCCTTACCGATCCATAGCTACGATAGATTGACGAGCGCTTTGCGGCAGGTCCGCGAGACACAGCAACTTCCGGAAACACATACTAATGAATTGGAGGAGGCCCATAGACAGCTGTGTCATTATGCGCGTACTCAGCTCTGGGTAAGCTGAATGGTGACTAGCACGATCATGCCAACTGTTGCATGACAATCATAGAATAGTTATCAATATACCATGAGGGAGAAACGAAACTTCCCAGAACAACTCAATGCATTGGAAAAGCAAATACAAGTATCTGAAATGAGTGCTGACATGGATCATGCAAGGTAAGAAATAAGGGTAAAGCAAATCATCATAACCATACTGAAAAGGCTTATGAAGGCTTGTACCTCAACCAGAGGAGGTTATCCGAGCACTCAGGATTAAACTGAAAATGCAGGAACTTCGAAGGTTAAGGAATGCAGAAAAAGAGGTAAGAAGGAGACGGAAGAGGCAAATAATAACCAACAACATTGACACACGGGTTGCAGCTCAAGGATGCAAATCAAGAACTAATGAAACAAGTAACGGAAAAGAGTAATCAATTACAGGCACTTTCAGAGAAAGTTACCGAAAATCTGGTACAATTGAAAAAGGTTTGTTTGAAAGTAAACAATCATATGAATGCTTATTTCGGAACGTAGGCCACTTCCATAGGTGTTGCCATGCCAGTGGATGACTTTCAAGGGGTAATGGACCTCCTAACGCTCCATAAACCCGAATAAATCAATGATCCGTGTGATTGTGTGTATATCTAAAGGGAGGAGGGATTTATGTTTAATTGTAAGGTATACGCGGATAGAGCGTTCTGTTGATGCGTAAGAAGCATTGAATGGAACAGGAATATGTTTTCTTCGATGTAAGAACTAGCAGTACGCGGCATTAAAAACAAAGGTGTATACGTAGACTCCGTGCTATCAGTACCAGGTGTCCTTTAGGGAGATGACTCGAGTACTACAACCATATCTTTCTTTACTTTTACTTTTTTTGTTTATTGTTGGTTATCCTCTTTGACTTAATTTCTTTATTGTTACTCTGGTAAGGCTGCCTCTCTCTCATCCCTTTTCTCCTCAATTCCACCTGTGTTTATATCAAAGCGCTTATTCTTTACTCTTCGTTTTTCTTTCCCGATACCTACATTCAATTTATTTTGTCTATCCTGTAATTATAATCAGAGGTAGATTTTTTTCATTTCCTTTTTCATTATTGTATGTACTGTGATGAACTGATGATAAACTATACTTAGTTTTCTAACGATGACATTGATGTTGGCTTTCATCGACAGTATCCTCCTAGCGGTTCTCTGCTTTGGGTTATTGTCAATCTCGATTTTTATGCTGAAAAAACGATACTTACGTCTGCATCGTGTGGATGGAATATGGAGAGACGTTGAACATAACTTTGTCATGGTTGACGGGCCTGCACACATGGCAGCAATTAAACAGAGTGAAAGTCAATTTAATTCCTTTGAGAAACCATCCGAATCTCGGTTATCATCTCAAATGATGATGTGCAGTCATCTTCGCCCATCCTATTCTCCGCCTGGATCTCCTATATTTCCAAGCATGCCAAAAACACCACCACCAGCATACTGTAATGATGAACACACCTCCTTTGTGGACGTCAAAATTTGATATTAGACTATCATTTTTTTTTTCAATTTAATACTCAATACATAAAAGATAAAGTGATTCTTTATGCGTACTCCCTCCTTTTTTTCCCATTGAGTCACGGACATGGGGAATCAGTACAGTTTTTCTTATCAAGAGTTAAATGGAGGTACACCATAAAGTAGATGACATGATGACAGAATATAGGCAGTATAGCAATAAAGCAATGGACAAAGGAACACGCGAAATTAAACAAATAGAAGCATAAAGATAGATAAAGTGTAAATCACTGTAGCAGTGCTGCAATGCGCATAGGAGAATACAGCTATTCCCAATTGTAAAGCAAAAGACATTGGCTGTCGCCAAAAGATAAAATAAACTAGCTTGACCAGCGACCGTGATTTGATGGTACTGTGACATCATGTGTACACTTGAGGCGTGATGTATCCATTTCTGTTCGAAGCAACGATTTTTTTTTCTTGTGCTAAGCGTACTTTAACCTCCAGCAAGGATGAGAGGCATGGAGAGGAAAAGAGGGCCAACGCAGGCAAAAAGACGTTGTTCCTGCCGTTTCATGTTTCTTACCACGATCGATAAAAGCATGGGCGTATTGAGCTTTTAAAGAAAGTAAGACTGAATAAACTTATTTTACTGTACGCTATCATGGACATCTTGATAAATACAAGTCTGTGTTTATGCTATCATATGTATTATTTGGCACTCTTATTAAAAAATACCGATCTGAAATGAAGACGAATATCACAAAAGACCCTCTCAAAATAAATAAATAAACATATAAAGAGAGAGCGAGAGAAGAACTTACTCTTCCCATTTCTGAAGCTTGGAGGTTAGTCATCATGCAGGATTGTTTCGTTGGATTAGACATGCCAATGCTATCGGCGATGATGGCTTGACAAGCTGATCTCAAGTACTACATCATCTTTTTATAACTTGTCTCCTTTATTTTCTATAAAATGAACTGGTCAAAACGTCCAAAATCGGCAGTGATACAACAACAAGAGGGAGACTTTCGTTTTGTGCCTGATATCGGTCCTTCAAATCAAGGCCACCGAAAAGAAAAAACAATTTTTTTGTTCACAAGCGAAACCCTTTTTTGTTACCAGTACCCAACATGGATGCCCCGATCGAAGTTTTGAGGATCGAGCATAACGTGGTGTCCAAAGAACTTGCTCGTTTTAGAGCATGCGACAATGAAACGCGATGTTACTTTTGTCGTGAATGGGCTCAATTCATTTACAAAAAACATTTTGTATGGAATGCGAAGACCCAAGAAGAAGTAACTGTCACTCACCTTGACACCATCACTGCTGGAGCTTACCAGATCAACTTGATGCTACCTGATGCTGGCCCCGTCAAACAAAAACAACGATCGGCAAAGATGTTTGATGAATTTCGGAAATTACTTGAAGCAGACCGAGACGACAAGGGCGGTAGTTTGATTGAAGAGCTTGTGGCTGCGTGCAAACTATGGATGACATTGCCAAGTAACTTATCGGGTCTACCGGAGAGTTTTGAGCAAGTTCAGTTTAACCCGTACCCTGACGCGATTCCTTTGGTCGATGATCCTAAGGAACCTTCCCAACTTCTGGATCCATTAATTATTGAACGTCAGGCCTTGTGTCTTCCCTCGGAAGGTTTCCATCTACTCAAAAACCTAACAGGTGACATTCTTCTTTCGCATTCTCAGCCAACGTGTGATCACATTCGACCTGAAAGTAAGACGCCTATTGAACTTGATGTTGAGCGCGACATCATCAATGAAAAGATGGAACAGGCAATCAAAACTGCACTTGTGGAAATTGAGCAGGCTCTGGACCACGCATGGCGTTTTTTGAATGATTTCATTGAAAAGATTTTAGTTCTGGAAACAGAGCGTGACACGTTAATGGGTGAACGATGCCAAGAGACCGTGGACGCGTTTGTGGACAAGCAAAACCTTGCTCCATTCAAAGATTACTGGGCCGATTTAGCCTCTCAGTTCAAAAAGAAAAAATCTGGTGCTGATTTGGATAAGGTCGACCATGCTTTCACAGACTATTTTGATCGTATGGCCGCTTGCGCTCAAGAATTTCAAGATCAATTTGTCGCCCAACGTTTGGCAGATGTACAAACACTGGTACAAAAACTATGGGACCTAGTTGTGCCAACCATACAGCAAATGGCTGATCGCATGGCTTCGCATGAAAAGCAAGATGAAAGCTATTTAGCCAATTGCAAAGCCGTCTCCGCGTCGCTTAAAGACCTGCATCCCACCGACGACGTCGCTTTCGCTGCGGAAACCATCCAGCTTGAAACTTCTGTTCGTGTCAAACTCTTTTTGGATGAAATTGAAGCTCTCAAAAAATCCTATAAAGATGAATCGCGTTCTAATATTGCTGGCCGATTGGATAAAGTGAATAACAAGGATTTCAAGAAACGAATTAAAAAAGTTGAAGGCGAATACTATTCTATGCGCCAGGGCTTCCGTTACCAGTTGACGAAAAAAATATTTCCAGAAGCTTTGTTTTGCAAGTTCAGTCTTGTTTGTATTGAAGCTCTGATGCAAGAAGGTGAGGTTATGGAAGCAGTGGCCATTGAGAAGGAGGTGAAGCGTTTCATGGAATCACATCAAGATCTGATTGAGGAGCGCGAGTTCATACTGGAAGACTTTGAGGAGGGTGTCCAAACCGGTCGCAGAGAACTCGCGGGCGTCCTGGGCAAACTCTTCTTGAAAGAAGGTATGCGAATTCAAGGCGAAAACTTAGCAGTCAAACGACAGAACCTGCTATTGAAGTCGATGGGTATGCCTATTGAAGAACAGCAGGAACCTAAGAAGAAGAAAAATAAAAAGAAGAAGTCCAACGGCACATCGTCCTCTGTGCAACCTTCTCCCTCAACGTCAACGGTAGCGGAAACCAAACCTTCAGCTGAAAAACAGAAAGTAAGTTGACACAGGCACGATGGAGCTCTAATCTAATTCTCCTTTAGCAATCAGGAAAGGAAAAGAAACAGTCCAGTATCCCCGAGCCTGCAAATACCATTTCTCTTCCTTCATCTGTTGAACCTCCAACTGCAACGAAGTCAAAGAAAAAAGCAGCAGAAACAAAGAAAACGGAGCAGCAGACACCTGCGGTCGTATCGACCAAAAAGGGTCCAACAGTTAAACCACAATCGCCACCCACACCTGTGGAAGTGAAGCCTGTTGAAGTGATCACACCGGCTAAATCATCCCCTCTTCCTTCTACAAAGGCCAACCAACAAACAGCAGCCAAAGTTACAGCATCATCTAAATCAACCAAAGCTGCCAAACCATCCACCCCTCCACAACTTGCTGCAACGTTTGCGAAGGAAACAAAATCCACTGCTACAGCTGCTAGTGTTGTGGCTTCTGCGCCTCCCACAATTGCTGAGGTGGCAAAAAAAGCAACCAAACCAGAGGTAGTCGAGAAGAAACCAAAACCGGCAGTCAAAGCTAAAAAAGTCGATCACTTCCCTGCTCTACCTGGCTCGACCAAATCGTCAGAGAAGGTCGTGGTCGATGAGGTCACTGCTGATCTTAAACAGAAAATGTCGCCTGCCGAGACCACTTCACCTAAACAGCCAGTAAGCTCGGGATGGGCAGCAGCCGCGGCAAAGTCAGCACCTGTAGAACAACCACCGCAACCAACACAATCGCCACCACTCTCATCACCCCAGCAGGCACCACGTCAACCAGCTCAACCAGCTCAACCAGCTCAACCAACGCAACCAACGCAACCAACGCAACCAGTGCAACCAGTGCAGCTGACGCAACCCACTCAACCAGCCCGACCAACTAAATCAACCAAATCTACTAAATCTACTAAAGCAACACAACCTGCTCAGTCAACACAACCAACACAAACAGCTCAACCGACGAAATCAACACAGCCAACAAAACCAGCACAACCAGTCCAGTCGGCTCAACCAGTTCAATCGGCCCAGCCAGTTCAGCCAGTTGAGCCAGTTAAACCAGCGCAACCAGCTAAACCAGCGCAACCCGTTCAACCAGTGCAACCCGCTCAAACTGTTCAGGCAGATCAATCGGCACAACCCGTTCAACCCGTTCAACCCGTTCAACCAGAGCAACCCGTTCAACCAAGCGTATCGGCTGAACAGGATGGTTGGGGAAACCCTCCTTCTGCCACCAATAAAGATGTTGGCGGATGGGGAGAAGCACCTACCAAGAAAAGTAGCAACGGATGGGGAGAGACTTCAACCAAGGAAAATAGCAGTGAACAGAACGAAGCGCCAGCTAAAGAAACCAGTGGTGGATGGGGAGCATCCACTTCTAGCAAAGACGAAAAGGTTGATGGATGGGGCGAGCCAGTGAAGCCACCGGCTGATGGATGGAACAGTACCCAGAAGGTGGCAGATGGCTGGAAGCCAACCGATAGTTGCGGAGAATCAAAGACGAAAACCGTTGATGGATGGGGCAATGAACGAGAAAAACCACGATCGCGCGAGAAGTCGTCCGAAGTGGATAGCTGGAGACAGCGAGAGTCGGTGGATACAGCAGAGCAGACAGCACCCAAGCGGCAGCCAAAACTCAAATCGGATGCGGACAACTGGCGACAGAGCCCCGCTCCCAAACAAGAATCTGCGGGTTGGGGACAAGAGCCTTCTGTTAAACAAGAGCAAGGTTGGGGATCGTCGAAGAAGCAACAGCAGCGATCGGATACCGATAACTGGCGTCAGCCTGCGACATCGAAAACGGAGAAAGTCCAGCCAGCCGATGGCTGGGGCTCGACCGCTCCCTCAAGCAAGAGCAATGGCTGGGGCAACGAGAACAATGAAGTTGGTGGTGGATGGGGCGCAGAGATACCCTCGGTCAACAATGTGAGCGGTTGGGAGAAGAAACAGACGAAAGAGCCCCGCCGAGAAAGAAATCCGCAAACTAGAGGCGCGAACGGCTGGCAAAAGCCAAGCTCTCCGGACAAATGGCAACAGGCGGAAGATCACAGTTCGGTAAATCCTACCCCTTCGCAAAGCGAGCAAGGTCACAACGGTTACGAGACACAAACAAAGGATGCTTCGTGGGAACAGCCGCCACCGCCGCCAGTCCAGCCAGCCACCGCTGGAGCAGAAGTGGTCAACTTTTCGCTCAAGGGTCTGTTGAACACGACCCCGGCGCAGCAACCGCCAGGTTTGACCAAGGACACAGTGAGTCATCTGATGCCTGCTGGTTTGGGCAATCCTGGTTTAATGCCAACGGTACTGCCACAGCCTGAGCTGCCTAGCGGCGACCAACTTCGGGATATGAACCAAGAAAGTTTGGTAATCCTGGTTCAAACGCTCCAGCGCGAAAACGCACAGCTGATGCAAACGTGCATGTCGACGCAGCAGGAAATGGCGATGATGACGGGAAGATACTCGGAGCTGATGACTTTGAGCCGTGAACGCGAGGCGCAAACGCTGCAGTTGTTTGAAGCCCGTAAACAGACGGAGATGGAGGAGGCCCGACGCTATATCTTGTCCCTGGAAGCGAGGATCAATACCTTGGAGGGCCAGCTCAAATCAACAGGTAAACCCGGTGGTGGAATCACTGCCGGTTTCGGCAACCAGGACTTGTTTGCGGGCTACCGCGAAGAAATGCAGTCCAACCACCACCGTGGCAAGCGTATGTGGAAGAAACACGCTGTGGTACGATGCGGCAACTGCGGCGGATCCGGCCATACAAGTGCTGAATGTCAGGTAAATACAGCGGCGACGGACGCCACGCGGAACGGTTCCTGAGCTATTTCTTGTGTAGGATGCGTGCAGATATTGCGGAAGTGTCGATCACTTATCCGAGGCGTGCGAACAGGCCAATTAGAAGCCCTTTATTTACCAAAACAAAACCTTTCTTTAACTGTAAAATAATGCATGAACATGTACAATAACAAACGAAGTGTTTTCTCTTGTTTATCGTGGATTTTATTCTTTTATTTCTTTTGGTACAGGATGCCGTGTTATTTGGAGATGAGAGAAGCGGTAATAGTAATAAAAAATGACGATGATGCATCAATGCCGTTTTAAGTCCAGAGTCGCAACGTGCCATCTGCACCAGACGAGAAGATCCATGGCTGTGTGGGATGGAATTCAATGTTAAGAACGCCCAAACCGTCGTTCACGTCGTGTCCTCGTAAGATCTTGACAGGAACAATCAGAGGGTTCTGCAAAAGGTCGTTGTAGACCATGCCGTAGAAGATCTGGATCGTGCCATCGTCCGACGCAGACGCGAACAGTGGGTACCGTCGGTGGTAGGCCACTTGGCGCACAGCCTTGGTATGGTACCGCAACGATTTGTAGGGTCGTGCACTCAAGTCCATGTCAAACCAGCACACCTTTTTGTCGTAACTACTGATGATGACGTTGTCACCACCCGGATGCACGTCGATACTGGAAACCCATTTGACGCTGGTCTGCAGTGTCTTGAGCAGCTCTTGACGCATCAGATCATACACGCGCACGTAGATTTGAGTCTATAGAAATGATCAGTCTATGCATACAACATGTGTACAGGAACATTACCGCAACGAAGAAAATAGGCTTGATGGGATGGAAAGCGACCTTCTGGACCAGGCCCTTGAGTCGTCTAAATGGTGTCTGCGTCTGATGCTTGGTTGTTTGGTGAATAAGCACAGCAAGGTTCTTTGCATCGGGCGCAACGGTAGCAAAGTAATCACCCTTGCGATGCCATGTGATTTGCTTGACCACCTGGCTGTGGGTCAGGCGTACCTTGAAGCCGTACTTCTCTTCCTCTTCTTCCGACGGCTTAGACCATGCCACAGCCGGTGTTGCTTTGTCGCCTTGCTCTGCCGAGGTGGCAAAGCCGCTCTTCACATACTGATCTACGACCATCGCTTGTTCGGCCGAGCATAGTCTGGGTGGCACAACCAGCAAGACCTCACCGTGACCCACCGAGACAGCGAACAGCCACATCGCCGGGTTCGGGTTCCATGCAATCGCGTGAATGACGCTATCAAACTTCCACATCATCAAGCATCGCCCCGTGGTCACCTCCCACAGACGGCAGGTATGATCGTCGGAACCAGACACGGCATACAGGCCGTTGGGGTGCACCGAGAGGCACCGGATGCGTGCTGTATGACCTTCGTAGGCCATCGATTGATGTGTAGGGAATGGCTGCAGGTCCTTTGGACTGGGCAGTTTGGGAACCAACGACTCGGGATCAATGTTCAACTACAGCACATGAGTTTGCTTCCGCCTTTTTCCGTTTGAAGTGCACTTACCCTGTTTTTGCGCACACGCGGTGCTAGGTAAAGATCCAGACATCGCTGGAATCGTTCCTGGATGAATCGGTTGTAGGCAGGAACGTGTCGGAGACTGGCAAATTTCTTTGGTAGATAGTTCTTGGGTCTGTCTTCAGGGTCCATCTCATGCCACTCCTTGACCTCGTCTTCATCAGGAAGGTATTCTTCAGGTGGGTTGTAACTTTCGTCGTGTTCTGGTAACTTCATCTTTGGAGCAGCGATATGCATGACGTGGTCTTCGCGAGGTTGATCGTCATCACCCCACAAGTTGTAGAAGCGTGGCTTCTCGTCCTTGGGTTTGCGAGGCACGATGCGGCCTTCACGAATAGCACGCACAATTTTCATAATCTAAAACATCCACTTTCAGTAACCTTCACCTACTCTTCCTACAATTTACCTTCTTGGCTTCCCACTTCGATGGCACAAATCGTCGCTTGGGCTCAGGACGAGCAGACAAAGGCATGACCTCGGTCTTGCTCGTAAACCATTCTGTGGTGGGTTCATAGGGGTTATAGCCTGCATCAGGAATATCGCCACCCTGGAGACGACGGATGATATCCAGCTCATCATCCTTAAGCACCACATCTTTGCCTTCCTTCTCGTTTCGCACAGATTTCCACGAATCTGGATCTTCCATGGTGGCCAAGAATTTATCGAGCTCGTCCGCTGTTGCGGGTTTCAGGATCTTCTTGCCATCGACGTCGTAACCAATGTGAGGCAGATCGTTGTACCATTCCATAGGGATATTGCCCACCGTATTCTCCTCCTACAAGGAAAGGTTCACATCAGCAATCTCTTCTTCTCCTTCTCTGTCCTTCTTTTACCTCTTCCACCGAGGAATCACTTTCGTAGTTGGCTTCAATTTCGGGTAATCGCCCATTGGGTCTATAGATCGTGATCTACATATCAGTTTCACCCCATCAAACAATGATTTTGTTGTCGTACGTACGTTTGAGATTGCTGTCTTTGGATATCTTCATCTTCCAAATCGGCTTCATCCAAACTATCGCCCTCCATGTAATCGTCCTCGTCATCCTCGTCATCCTCGTCAACGAGTTCGTCTTCTTCTTCTTCTTCTTCCTCGTCTTCCTCCTCGTCATCACTCAGGTTGATCTCGGGGAATTCTTCAACTTCACTGTCGGACGCGTCTGCATCGTTCTGATCATCTTCCTCGTCAGACGATCCCATATCGATGGCGATTCCTTCGAGGTTTTCGATATCACTTTCTTCCTCTTCCTCTTCTTCTGGCTCTACTTCCTTGCGTTTGCGCGACAAAGGTTCCGAGCGTTTCACAGCCGGCTGGGGCTTTCGAAACTGGCGACGTTGTGGTGTTGATGCTGTCCTTTTTGCAGCGGCACGATGCTTGGAATCGCTCATGTGGTCCAAGTTTTTGCTTTCGCAAAGAGTAAAGTGAATAGGAATAGGAACAGCAAAATACGGTAAAAATCGTGGCTTTTACACAGTCACAGAATCAAAGTTTCCTGTCAAATGCGAAATGGACTTTTTTTTTTATTCGGAGAAAGTTGAGACATCCCCAAGATACCTTCACTGCATTTTTTTATACTGCTCAAATGGAATTTTGTGTACATTGAGAGGACCAAATTGGGGTAAGTAAAACATATTTCCTACTCAACTTATTTATCAAAGGCGCACACATTTATCTCCTTTTTAGTGCAAACTTGATCCTTCCATGGATGCAAAATTTATTTAGAGTAGCGTAAAAAATAGTTCAATAAAAAGTATTTTCAGATGCATCGTATTGCACATTCTACGCCATAGGAAATTATGAAACAATTTGCTTTTCTTTATGTACACAGTAAGAGGGAAGAGAGAGTTAAAAAAAAAAACTTATTCGTCAGAAGCATTGGTTTTTTGACGCTTATTGGCCCGGTCGTCGTCAAAAGATATATCTGTTACGGTGGTCTCTGGTGCAGCCCACATAAATTTTCCATCGTTCGATGGAATAATGGCTGGGGCTACACCTACAGCAGCAAGGGGTCGTTGCTGTTGTTGTGGCCAGAACGTCACATTGGTAACATCGCTAGCAGTTGCAGCGGTATAAGGACTCTCCATGTTTGTAGTAATGGTATTCATCGTCACCGAAAATGGGTAAGAGGGATAAGGAAATGGTGCTGTGGCAGAAGAGGTGGTGATGCTTGGCGTAGCTGGATACGATGTTGTTGACGGTGTTGTATGGCTGCTTTCTGCCATGTCCGACGAGGATGGGGCATCGGGAAGCAAGCCAAAATTGCCAAGGCTGCGATGGACCACGCTGTTTTGATCCGAGCCCTGGACACGTTGGATCGCTTTCAGGTGAGCACAGTACTTCTCCAGCATACTGTACAATGTTCGCTTTGAGAATGGCTTTGGCAGGATATCTGTCATGCCGCTACCAATGTACTGCATAATATCACTGTCGGTGAAATTAGAAGTCATGGAGATAATGGGCGTTAAAGAATCGTATTGTCGAATGTTTCGTGTGGCAGATATACCATCCAGATTGGGCATGACAATATCCTAAAATGTGTCAGACGATGTGTCCTGTTTTTAAACTGTAAACAACTTACCATCAGAATCAAGTCATATTTCTCCAGTCCCATTTTGCGGATGGCTTCTACACCATCTTTGGCAAGATCAATTCGACAGCCAATCAATTGCAATAGTTTTCCACTCAAGTCTCGATAAACAGAGTCGTCATCTACAAGTAAAACGCGAGGAGGCACAGTCCAACTGAGAGCACTTGACTTTCGCTTCATGCCAACAACAGCATCAGGTGCTCGTTGCTCCACACTGGTACTTAGTTGAGACGATCCAGGTGCCATCGTAAGTTCTATTGCTGGTTTATTGTCACGGATAGACACATTGGGTGACACACGGCCAAGGGTAACAAATGTGAGTCCGTCGGCTGTCTTTAGTGGGGACCCGATCAAACTGCCTGCATTCATGGTTGCTGCTGCTGCTGCTGCCGTAGCAGTATCTGGATCACTCAATAAGGGTATGGTTGACTGATCCGATGACTGCAGTCGAAGTTTCGATGGGTTATTATTACTATTCGTAGTGTTGTTCGCGGAGAATATGGCTTGCTCGTTTGGTTCGTCTTTTATGGTTATTTCCGGCGAGTTGCTGTTCGATTGAGACCAATCTGGCTGAGGGCTTTGTAGCTGCTTTGTAATCGCACCGAGGTGTTCACAGTTTGCACGTGCTATTTCAGTGTAAGCATCTAAAAGTTTCTGAGCCTGCGTTATTGAATCCATTGAGAGACTTTGTGCAGCGAGTTCTGGGGCTGCTGCAGATAACAATCGTAACTGGTTGATTTCTATCATACACAATGCTTAATTCATGACAGGGGTAATTCCATTTTTCGTTTTTTTTTACCTTTTTCTCGTTGCACAGCCATCTTGAGAAAATCTTGGATGAGTGTATCCTTTGCGACCATACTTTTGTTTAGATTGCAAAGTTCAGTCAAAACCATGCCATCTGCTTGGCGCATTTTTCGCATCTTTGTTTCCATTTCGGCTCTCGATTTCTGCAATTGGTCAATCTGTGATCCAAGGTTGGCAATTGTTTGTCGGATTTCTTCCATGGAACAGTCATCATGGTTTTGTTGTTGATTTGCCTCAGACTGAGTAGCGTTATTTGACGATTCAATGTCAGGTGCTGTTGCTTCATCTTTCTTTGGTTTGCCGGGGGTTTTCCGTCGAATATCTTCCAACAAATCTTTTCGGTCTCTCATGAATTTTGGATGAACAAATTCCCACGCCTATGGAATAGCCGCATGAGATCAATCAACTTGAACGTTTCAGTCTAAGACTTACTTGATCGCCATAGGTTTTGTGTCCGTCTTCGGCATTTCGTACTTTGTGAAAATCATATTTGTTTAACTGACGTACAAAACTGGCAAAGTTGCAGTGTTTGAAATGCTTTGGTAAAATGGTTTTGGAAAACTCGTTGGTATCCTTGACAATAAATGTCTTGCCGGTTGGACCCCAGCAGAATGTGTTTCGGAAAGCTTTATTTTCTAGCATCCTAAAACCAATGATTTAGCGTTGTCGATCAAGTTTGTCAGGTGACGATCGGCTTCGGTTCTGAAACTACCTCTGCAGCCACTCCCTGACATACACCCGGGTGAAACCGCAACAATAGGACGTACCGAAAGAGTTTTTGAATGAATTCAGGAACTGATCCAGCTCCTTCGCCATTTTTTGTGCTCGCTTTGGTCACTGATTTCTTGTTGCTGTTGGTGGGTAACTTTGTGTTGGCATCCGTGGTATCATGTTTTGCATTCCAAGTTGAAGGTGGTGAATAACCTTTCATGTTATACTGGTTCACGTATAGTAATAATAAAGACGAAGAATACAAATGTGTTGCTGTTAGTTATAAAAAGATGGAAGATGAAAGGGGTCGTTAAAGAACAGCGTAAAAAAAGAAAAGAAAAAAAAGAAGGTCAATTCGTATTTTTAGACGGATTTTTTTTTCATATCGTTTGCGCCGCTTAAAAAATAGCACTACTACAAGGCAGCTTTCTGCAGCTCATATCACGAAACATCTCAAATCACTCAGAATCATATCGAACCATAGCACAATGGCAGTAAATATGTATTGTCCAGATATCTGATTGGGAATAGTTCATCTGTCATCACAAAAAAACTGAAACTACAAAATTTTATTTTTTTCTGATTGGCGAAAGCACTGTTCACTTTCGATCGTTGTCACTCCCTATTCCAGAGATTCGTGCCGGCTTACCGGAGTGTCACGTAACTTTCATTGTTTGGAGAGGAGGCAATGATGCTACGACCCCTGGTGCCCATTCTGATTTGCTAAACAATAAGCACAAATGCTATCCGACTTGGACATCCCCGCTACAGATACATTGCTTCTTTTGAAGTTTATCTCGAAGTTTCTATCGCAAAAAACCAAACCAAATTAAAATTACCTTTACTGGCATTGTGAATAAATTATTTCACATCCGAACTCCACGTAAAATGAACTGGGATTGGATTAGGGACGGGAGATGTATCGGCGCACTCTTGTCAATTGATGTCTTGGCAAATCAGCTCCCCCAAATGTTATGACAACTCCGATTGAGACCGCCACACTTGCTTTTTTTTTTGTGGCATAAGGCCAGTGAGCACGCCATTGTCATAGTCACGCAGGCAACAAAACCGCAAAAGTACATAGTAGTGTGTAGCTGCATGGCTAGCGGGGTTGGCAGTAAGAGACTGAACAACAGTTAAACTGCGTAGAAGTGGGCAAAAAAAATTTTGACGAATGAGCGCGGTCTAAGCGGGCTACTTGTAGACACAGCACCACAAAAGACGTTCCTTAATTTCCATAGACCTACAATTGGGCCAGTTATGGGTGGGGAACTGTGTATACCATAGCGGGAAGGTAGGCTATCATGACGGAGACGTCAGAGGACATAATGTGCTTTGACCGGAAGAGATATATTCCTGAATGCTTTCCATATTTTATCAGGGGCGCGTGGGCAATGTGCAGACAAGCTGTTGACATTGGGGTACCGTGTTAAACTGAATTCATATCAGGACGGATGAGAGAGCTATAAACTAGATATGAGCGTATAGATTAGATGATAGCAGAGAAACTGGATCACCTGGATGCTCCAGGTGAGAAGTCGAAATTTCTGCTAAAAAAAAACCGGCATAGTTGCCAAGAACTGTTAAGAGTTGATTTCCCGGAAGAAAGCAATGGCCTTTTTGCGTCAGTGTCCTCTTTTCACAGCTGTTCGTGGAAGCAAAAAACTTAGATGGGAACATATATTTCTTTTATTATCGATCTTCTCTTGCCTGGGCAGCGTCGGGTACTGGAGTTGCCCTGATAAGGGCATATCCAGACAAAAGGAGTTCTTGAACAATATAAAAGCTGAAGACTGACCAGTTTGTTTGGAAATGGAGAGTATCTACTGCACGAAAAAAAAAAACGCCCAAAATGGTCAAGGTCAGGGTAAAGCAGCTTTCGGATGTTCTGGAAGGAGAGCTAATAGCGGTGGCGAGGGGCGCCGTGCGTTAAGCAGGAGGTAATAGTGAATGTACCTCAATGACACCATCGTCGAGGTGGTATCTGATGGTGCAATCTCCAGGAGCGCTTGTATCTGCCACAACTATCGAGCAACAATGGTGCCTACCCGATTCCAGGACATCCAAATCGCATTGGTCAAGAGGACGCGTGTACGTTTCTAGAAAAAGAGCACTTACACAGAAAGGATCCAACAACTAATCTGATATTTGTAGAGAGATCAGAGGGTCCAGTAAAATGCGCCATAGACAATGTAGCGCCGCCAGTTTTAAAGTCGCAGGTTATCAAAAGTAGAAATCGTGTTCGCCCAAAAATCTTTGCGTGCGATGACAAATCAGCGTTTTTTTTTATAAACGTGGACAGAGTAATGTTGTTGACGAAGATAGCTGCCTCAATCTCTTGGATTATGTTCTTGATGAAGAAATGTACGCTCTCCAGACCATTAGTTCTCATACTAACTATTTGTGGACTTTGACAAGTGAGTATGAGTCGTTGCTTTTGCAAGCGTAAGAAGTTGAGGAAAAGAAAAGCTAATATCAGGACACAGTACTGTAACCTTTTTATTTACACTCTTTTTAAAAAGTAATGTCGCACTACGTGAAATTGTACAGGGGGAATTATAAACAGAAATGTCAGATATAGCGACATTGGTTTTTAAAGATAATGTATCTTGAATTCCACCTTTTTGGAATCGCGATTGTTTCAAACTATTTTTGGGCGACAGCAGTAGGAGATGCATCCCTTGTCAAAAAATCTGAGCTTGGTCGACAAATGGGCATGGCCTAGCCAGATTGGGGCCCACCCATTAAAGAAACTCTAGTTACAAGAATATCATCTTTGATTTCGGCACACAGTTAGTTCAAGTGACGCCAGCCAATTTAAACAATATCAACGTGCTTTACAGCCAAGAAGCATTCCCTTCGCCCCTCAACCTCACATCGCCTTTCTAATGAAACCACAAGCCCGCCTGTTGAATAAAAGAGTCGAGTAATACCTAGGATAAAAAGACTTGCTTTCTGACCTGATAAATTACCTTCGAATTATTCGTAATCTGTGATCTGCTTTTTATTTCAATCCCTATGAGGAATATTCATATGATTTTGTTTCTATTCTACAACAATGATATTTTTTTACATTGTTCCTTAGCATATTTTGTTAAAAGCTTTCGTTTTAAAAATTAATTATGGGGAAGCGGGAAATGAATCCCTCCAACATGATTTTCCAAATCGGTATGGTGTGATCGGTGAGACATTTGTTTCATGGTATGAATAAAGAGGAGCTTTTCGAAACCATTCGGAAGCAAAATCCGCAATGACATGCTTCATTATGCAGTAGAAATATTCGTCTTCCGATGTCATGGCTTCTCTATCGAGAGCTGGAAATATGAATGGGTCTAGACCGATATGCGTTCTGCAAGACGTCAACGCCAGCCGGAGGATGAGCACGCTTTCGGGATATTTTGCAAGTGATCCAAGCTATCACTGCATCTCCTGGTATCTAGCGACATTCTCACAGCTTTCTTCATCTAACTGCCCACGCTCTGCAGCCGCAACACGTACATCCCTGATAGTTGCGTCACGTCGTTATTTGGGAAACCTTGATGTGTATTAGGCTTCGGTCTTGTAAGGTGATGTCGGATCCAATTCTTGAGATGCCTTAAAAGAGACTCTTTTAGATCTCGTCTTACAGCCCGCCCCCTTCAAATTAAGCACCCAAGGGTGAGGTTTAGTCAGAAAGGACAAACTAACATGATATTTTGGTATGACGAAATCATAACTATACGATGCTGTTAGCATATCTGCACTACCTCTTTCGATTCTACTTCATGAAATCTCGAACTTTTGGTTCTTTAAACAGTTACACCTCTCGTGTATTCCCGGGATCATGGTTAGTGCTTTTTGCCGGTATTCAAGCGTTGTTCTATTTACTGTCTAGCAATGTAAACATGTTGGGTACGATGGCCAGCTTCCAGTAACTATAGGTATAGATAAAAGTCTGGCAGCATGCAGTCTACTTTTCGTATACGTTATTGTTACACCGTTGTCGATGGAAGTGATCATTAAAATCCGGGTAGAGTTTTATTAAGCATTATGATTGAAGTAAGCTTATGTACGCTTATCATCTAACAGCATCACCCAAACATTTTTTAAAGCGAGGTACGTATCGAGCAGAAGTATTATGGTCCTTTCATACGCTGCTTCTCGCATACTCAAAATACTTTTTGGTGCACTGTATGCCTAGTACTCTCATCATCGATCATAACTCTCGTACGGACATTGTCAGACCAGGCACGAGTTACTTGGGCAATTAAAGTCTGGACTCCTTGCTGACGTAACTTGCAAACAATTTAACCACGGCAATCACCAATGTCAATAACAATTTGGTAAGAAATGTTCATGGCATTTTTACAACTACAAATAAAAGCTCAGCTCTATATGAACTATTCCCTATAAAAAATCGCAAATGTTGTGAGAAACATGATAAAAGCTTTTCACCATGGTATATCATTATAAAAAATTAAATGTAAAGATTATAGCCGAATAATCTCATTATATTTAAAGCGTATATCACTTAATTCTCACAGGTATGTCTGCAAGCGCTTGTAAATTGTTTGTGAAGAAGTGTGCAGTTGATCACAAACACTACAGGAAAAGAACTTGAATGTTCTCCCTTTCGCAAGGTTTTCTAAAGAATCTTCAGAGAACTTAAGACTGTTAAGATAGTTTCCGTAGTGAAACGGCACAGGCAAAGACAAGTAAATACTTTAGCTCGGGTTACATTCAATCTTACTGCATAGAAAAATATTTCATTTATCTGCAACGCCTTTTTTGTAATGAACTTATAACTGCGGGAGGAAAAGCTATCAGCGCAAAAATTGTAAAATGTTTTTCTTACAATTCGAGTTACAATTTCGATATTTAACGTTTCGCTGGGCGATAGAGTCAAATCTGATAGAGGACCATAATGTCAGTTATAACCTTGTTCGACATGTCATGGCTCCCTGTGAATCTTATTCAAATACTCGTAAAGGTTGCACTTTAGTTTTATTTGTCTCACCAGCGCATTTCTGGGTAATTAAATTGACAGTAATAACTGACATTGCGGCATTTTAGAAAAACGCTGTATTCCATCTATCCTTGCGAGAAACGGGTATATAGCAAGGGGCTGGACAATGTTTGTGATTATATTTATTCCTTTTCACGCCAAATTGAACACCGATTATCATTACACGCTAACCTGGAAACCCCATCATCAAATACTAAAAAAAAAATCTGCACGAGTCATTGCGTCAACAACCCCTGTCATTTCCCTAGGACTTAACCTGTTAAAAACGACACAACTCTCACGATCAAGGAACAGCTAACGACTGAAAACGAAGAGGCTTTGTCATGTATTTTATAGCGGATCGGTAACGATAGTCTAATATGCACAATGGCGGTGTGGCGGTAAGTTACCCATCATTGGCTTTGACTTCGCGTGTTAGGTCCTAAACAATCTATGTTTTCCTATCCTTTTATTGGTTCCTTGCTATATGTACATAAACGATAACATTTATTATTATTGCCACGTAGGTGTTCCGTACGGTGGGTATCCTCCCATAGGTGGACGTGCATACCCGCCACCAACAGCACCCATCATTGGTGGAGGTGGGGGAGGAGGTGGTCGGTAGCCATTTGTACCTGCCGGAGCAGCAGCGTTGTACGCGGGGGTCATCATCGGTTGTGCTGGGTAAGCCGCGGGGTAAGCCGGAGCAGGCATCATGGGTGTACCTCCAGTGGCGAACAAACGGTTCGGCATTTGTACATGTTTTCTTGCCTCGGCAGCCAACAAACGCTCGGCTGCAGATCCGTGTCGTTCACCCTTGCCATCCTTCTTGTAAGCATACGACACTGTAATTTGTTTGTTCATCAGGTACTGTCCATTCATTGCATCAATTGCCGCATCCGAAGATTCAAAATTGTCATAACTGACGAAACCAAATCCTCTAAAGTTGCCCGTTTCGGGGTCCCGAGCGATATTAGGAGTCTGCACAATGAGACCAAATGCACTGAATGTATCGTATAACAATTTTTCGTCCACGTCTGGATCCAAGTTTCCAATAAACAATGTTGCTCCAACATCCAAATTCTTTTTGTCTGATGTTGCCTGTAGCATGGTAAGTACCTGATTTCAGAGCTTAAATCATTGACATTTACCTTGTTGACACGAATTGGTTTGCCGAATAATCGTACTTGATTCATAATCTTAATAGCATAGTCGGCATCTTCTTCCGTCAAAAACTCACAAAAACCATACCCTTGATGTGATTGTGTGACACGATCCTTCGGCAAATGCACATTCACTAAAACGATACAGTTATTGCATGCACTCAACAAAAAGAAAACTACTAACCAACAGGGCCTGCCTGAAGCATAAGCTCCCACACCAATGAATCTGAGCATCTCTCATCAAGATTACCAACATAAACTGTTGCCTCTTGATTTCGTTCAATCTGTTGAGCCATAGATGTAAATGCTTTACTTTGTCGGACTCTTCTGAGAAAACGTTTCCCTTTGCAACGAAGTCACGAGCCACCCACTGATGCGAAGTTTGTGTGACGACTTCTGGGATTTCCACAGGTTTCTTGTGCACATATAACGTTTATTGGTTCCAAGGGTACTTTTTGTTGTTCGAATGAAATATTTTATAGAGCAATACAGTGGGTCAGCTTTTGTACAAACGACACATCACATAAGCTAGTTAGCCAATGCTACCGAAGAGTATATACTGCGTAATTTATTTGTAGCAGAAAACGACCGCATTGTGCGCTCTTGGTGAGCAAGGAGCAATAAATATAATAGCTCTGGCTGATGATAGTATGAAACGTCGAGTAACAGGCGAGAGAAGCAGGAATTGGGACGACGTGGGCATTGTTATTCATGAGAAAAATGGTAATGACGCTTATCGAATTTTTGGAAGACATCAAGGCGAACTCACGCAAACCTAAAGAGAATAACGACATTGCCAAAATACTTTTTAGCCCATCGCCATTAACAGCATAAGAGAGACATGCCGCTCCGCAGACCTTGTTTTATGTTCGATTCTTGAGTAATTAGTTTAAAGGTTGAAGCTCAACGCTCAAGCAATGCTGATCATAGTGGGACTTGCGATATACAGTTTATTGAATCGATTTTTACGCTAGCCGCAACTGTAACGCAGAGGTCTGCCTCAGACGACAGCATATCATCATTTGCCTTCAAGCTCATACCCTCCTTCGCGTCCCCATTATTGTTCTCGACCCTATCTCCCATGTCCTCAATCTGCTCCCCACCACTAAACCTTGCCACGACCGTCAAAAACGGCTTTGGCACATCGTCTGGCCTGCTCTATGCACTCTCCTTCTACATATCAACGTCCTCACTCACCCACCCGAATCTGCAATCCTCGATTCTTTAGTCACACCCACGCCCAAATCGGACCTGAACAAATTTTACGTCCATGAAGTGCCAAGTTTGCGCTAAGGAAGAAAAGATTATAATGGTGTATAACCATTTTGTTGTTAACGACCGTAATGGTCTAAACAATATATCTACAGACATGAGTGATCTTGTGTTTATAGTAAATCCCAGTACGTACCGGGGATGTTTTTATAAAGAACAGAGCCGAAGAAAAAAAGAAAAAGAACAGCCTTCCTTTTTAAATGGTCGATTTTTTTTTGGGCTGGAACATCTCCTTATCTAGAAAGACAATGGACCAACTCATGTTTCAGGTCCACTCTGATACGACCCAAAAAGTGCTACTTCTCTACGCACAAAGACAATTTGCTAGAGCAAAATAACCTTTCATCCAACGTAAAGTGACCTGCAAGATACCGTACTTGTTGGATCGCTCACCATACTAGGTGAGGATATATACGTCTTGAGAAAATATGCAACTTTTTTCTGCCCTATGACACCATACCAGCTCCAAGCCGCAACGAAGGAGCTTGAGAGTTTTTAAATGGAGCAGACTGATACTCCCACATTCATCCTGATTAATTCGATTATTCTATGTCCTCTACGACCTCAACGACAGATAAAACGGGCTGAGATGTATTTATAACCTTAATTCAATAAAGTAATCACGGCTAGTATCTTTTGCCGATATTCAGACCTGTTTTTTCAATCACTGTGCAGTAATGTAAGCATATCGGAAATGAGATGCAGTTCCTTGAAGTCAGTTTGCATCAGCATTCCGTGGGCGTAGTAGCCATAAGTCTCAGAAATCCTAATCTTTCCACAAGTAATAAAGAAAAACTTGGAAGAGATGTTTTTTAAAAAAAAAGGCGATTGGGACAAACACTGGATAGTGCTGCGGGCATAAACCTCATTGTTGTTATTATGGACGTATTAGATAAGTATGATGAATAAAGAGTCATTGCTTAGAAAGCTCCACCCATTTTCTTATCATTCCATAAGCAACTTGATACTTGATTTTTTATTTTGCGTAACAACTATTACTCATAAGTGCAAAGCAAATAGCATATTTAGGCTTGTTGTCGAGTTTTATTTATGATCAATCACACATCAATCACACTACGAACAGCATCTGCGTGTATATTGGTGCAGTATCCAACATACCTTTCATGTTTGATGTACAAGATGGGAAGTATCTTGGTCATGCACCAATCCAACCATTAACTGTCATCCCCAAAAATCCAAGAAGCTGATAGAGGTGAGGCCAAATGGTGGCAGTAGCTCTTTAAGCCGCGTTTTATTGGTATAGGAATTAGAAAGCTTTTCTTTACTACTTTATATCTTTCTAAGCTAAGCTATATTCATAAGTCAGTTTGTTTCTGGATTGGGTAATCTCAAAAGCCTCTGGTACCAAGGCGGTGGGTGGCTACTACCATACCCTCGATCCCACGTCCATCTGCCTCTTGGATTTTTCCTAGCTTTCTTTATAGATACCTTTTAGAATTTCTAGATTTCTTTCCCAAAGTGTTAGAGATAGAGTTGAAGAAAAAAAACCATTGTTTCCGTCCACATATCGACTATTTTGATGAAGCTTATCTTATAAATTTACCATAGCGATTATCAACAAACTAACATGAAACAGCGTTTGTTCAATAGAAATAAACTTAAGTTCAGAGTGAAAACTACTTGGATATTAACTTAAACCTGTCCTATCCGCCAACGCAAAGTACTTACCATGTGATAGCCAGTAACGCAAAAATCAGTAAAAAATTTAATCTTGACTGTTGACTATGCACTGGACCGGATAGGTGCACAGCTTGCTCGCGGGTTCTACGACCGTATAAGAGACGCTGGTGTTACCTCCATTAGAATATTCACAAGGCTAGCACAGATCATCTCAAAACAGCCCAACCTTTTTCATTGGATGACCGACCAAGCGCGTTTTTTTTTTCGGGTTAATTGGTAAAACAATGCAGAGAGTTCTGTCCGTTGTTGTCATCTATAACAAATTAAAACAGAATGAAATGATGATGGGAACGGACATATTTACGGTGGTCACAGAATTACACGAACTTTCATGGAGACTCAGAGCTAACCTGCTTCGTAAAGCAAGCGAGCTGTACCTACTCCTGATTAAGGTCATCTGCCTCCGGTCATAATCTTTTTGTAGCGGATAAATGTTCTATCATCGCCGCTCTAGAAATAATTTACCGAGAGTCTTTCGGCACACTTCCTGAGGCAGCATGATTAAGAGAGAAGTGTAGAAACACATAGTATCAAACCAATAACGCTGGAAAACAGCGTATAAGACGATAAGGGATTATAGTGACCATTATCACATTACTTTTTAAAAGATCTTGGCCGCTACACAAACTCTATTTTTCATTAGAAATGCGAATTCCTGAACGTTCATTTCACTTTTTATGATGAGCTTCATACGTTCCGTATGCGTCACTGTCAGTTCAGCATTCTCTAAGTGAACGAACAACTACCGACATTATCTACATTTGTAATTATCGATATATACTTCTTTTGAGGAAGTGTTTTAAAGTGTGTACCTTACTTTGAGGTGTTTTGCATGAATCCCCAGATTGCCGTAACCTTGCGTCTCGGTACTAGGTTCCTGGCCAATCAAACCTGCCGCTTCGGTTATAGTATTCCCCCTTCTCCGATAAAAAATTTTTTGAACCGCAATCATGTTTCCATCCGGGGCGCGATCCCGCCTGCGTTGGCGGGTACCTCTTCCTGTAGTTAGGCCATTTGTATAAAAACGCTTGTGTCCCCAAAAATTTCCCAATTCTGTATGATTTCTCTACCCTCATCCATAAACGCTATGCAGCTATCAAAGGCAGTCGAGTTAGTTCAACAAATGGCGCCAAAATCCCTTTTGGAACTGTACTACCGATCATCACGCAACGAGCTGATATTGATGGGAGGAGCAGCCTTTCTCACCCTGTATAACCTTGCCCAGTACATCAAAGCAAAACGACAAACAATGCGGTTGCCACCCCACGTCGACTATTCGCTACCGATTTTCGGACACTCCTTGTACCTGCTGTTCAGTGCTGACCGCTTTATCGATTGGTGTACAGAAAAGTACGGTGAGGTGTTCGACTTGGACTTGATGGGCAGCACGATCACGGTGGCGACAGGAAGAACTGGTGATGAAGTGCTGAAGGCAGATCCCATGGACCTATCCCTTCGGGAAGGAGTTGTTAAAGGCAAGTGTCCATCTGCATCTTTCTTTACTTATGTCGCAAAACAGATATGCTTCACCTTGACTACGTTATTGACGAAACAACCTTCGAGATTGCGTTCGACGTCAATCCTGCTGTTGCCAAGCTGGCCGTCCCCAGCGCAAGAATCCCAGTCTACACCGAACGGGTGGTCGAGGGACTGGAGCGAGGATTGAAAGAACTTTTACCCGATACAGATCCCGTCGTGCTCCGTGATCCCAATGACTTCCTGCAGCAGTTTGTCGCCTACATGAGCGTCCCTTCGCTTGTGGGTAAGGAGGCAGCGACGAACAAGGCGATCATCTCGTCCTTTGCCAACTTCACCGGCGACGTGACGGACAACGTTCTGACGTTTATGCTTGTTCCTAAGTTCCTGCACCGCTACATTATTCCTTACCTGCAGTCTGTCCACAGACATCGCGCGGTCATGCGCGAGGAAGTCATGCCGCTGATTATTCAGAGACGCGCCAAAATGGCGCAAGCAGCCGCTCGTGGTGAGGACCATGGTTTGGAGTTGAACTTCTTGCAAGGATTGCTTGAGTATGTCAAGGCAGATGGAACGAGGTACACCGATGAGGAAGTGGCCATGTCTGTTCTCCTGATCGCATTTGCCTCCGTCCACACCACTTCAATGCACATGGGATACGCCCTTTACTGGTTGTTGGCACGACCTGATCTACGAGAGGAGCTGGAAAAAGAAATACAGGAAGTTTTGGGAGACGGGCCAGCGACATACGAGAATTTGGAAAAAATGACTTTCCTAAACAACTTTATTCGCGAGACGTTGCGTCAGGGTGTGGATAAAATCGGCACCGGAAAAAAGGTTCTTCGCGACTATACCTTCGCCAATGGATACCAAGTTCCCAAAGGTTAGCTAGTCAAAAGAAAAAGTGTGTTCTTGTAACCTAAACAGTCTTTAGGTCGCTCTGTACAGGCCGCAAACCGACAAATGAACTTTGGACTCTCCGTCAACAGAGCAACTGTCGATGAAATGGATCCAAGCATGTCCAAGAACAGATCTTCGACCACGCCGAGCAGAGACTTCACCACGTTCGGTGCAGGAAAGCATTTATGCCCAGGTGAGATAGCTGCTGCGCTCTCTCTTGTCATCTTGTCTAACTGTTTTGATCCAGGACGATTCTTTGCTGCACATGAAATCAAGCTTTCCTTAATCACATTAATACGACGCTACGACATCACCACACTCAGCGGCAAGCGCCCACAACCTGTACAGTACTTTGGCGGCCATATCGCGCTGAAGTGCAATGATCCAATTGTATTAAAAAGAAAGAAATAAGCGACGTTCCAAGCGTGTCATTAGCACATTGAATAACTGTTTAAAGTCCTAAATCCGCATTTACCCTCTAATTACACCTCAATAAAATCAAAAGCTTATAAACAAAGGATACGAACAGGAGCTGTCACTTGTCATAAGGATGATCTGCAGGCTCGTGCTCTGGTTTCACAAATGCAGGTACAATTCATACACTTGTGTGACCTCACACCGTAATTAGAGCTCTGGACGAGCGATTCCTCCATCCAAAGGGGACGGTCGGCCCTTGTGCCGACGTTGAACCTCCGCTACCCAGTCTTCCAATCGATGATGCTAAAGACAGGCTGCATGGGGGAAGTTTACGCCGACATGCGCTGGCAACGAGGAAGACGCATGGTTTCATGAAAAAATGCAACGTCTCATTTAGGGAAAGCTCTTTCCCGTTGTATGGACATTGTACTCATCGGTTTCCTGCCATAAGCAGAAAGTTACGTGTTTTAGATTTATTATTATTGTTATTATTATTATTGTTATGCAAACCTTGCTTTATTCTGCTTTAAGTTCTGCAATCTCCAGATCTTTGGCTTATGAATTCGTGTTCCCAAAGCTGCCCAATGACAACTTAACTTGAGCGTCTGTGTCGAAAAAAACACGTTCGCTGCGGCCATGATGTTCTAGAAGGCATGTTTTTTATTCACCGGCTCATGTATCAGATCATTTGGCTGTGATCGCGGAAATCGTAAATGAACGGGGAGTGTGCGTGTGGGGTACAGGTGTAGATAAAGTTACAAGACGATTTAAGAGTGTAACAGAAGGTCCCAACACGGGGCGAGCGCAAAGCAGGCCTGCATCTGATTGGTTGCGCGTCTTAGTAACCAGCACGTTCTTCTACATGATTGAGGGTTCTAAGCCACTTCTCCAAAAATAAACCCGTGGGCATGTACAGACCTTTGTTACCGTCGTGCAAAACCAGTCAAATGGCTACTGTGAGACATTCCGGTTGTACACATAGTAAGCCAGGAAAACCATTGCTTATGTTTGACAGTACATGAGCAAGAGGTGCTAGATGGAAGAAAGGAAGATCTAGCACTCTGCCGGAGCATAAGCGGAGATCTAAGAGACTTCCGAAAGAGATGAGCTTTGTTTACATCTGTCTCCCTGCCTGCGAGGTCGCCAAAGTGCTTTGCAGTGTGCTGTGCCAACTATCTTCAAACCCTAAATGTCATGCCACTTTTGCAAGGTTGCAACGGATCTCAAAGTCCGCGAGATACAAGAAAACATTGGTCGCAGAAGGCAAAGCCATTTCGTCATTAAATTTCATCTCAGACGTGACAACGAGTGACTAGTGGAATGGGGATGCGTGGCAAGGGATTTCTGAAAAGCGTTTGACATAGCAAATATGTATTACTTCTGGATTTCTGCCATTTTTTTATTTTTATTAGGAGCATTTTTAGGTTCGTAGGTCATACGTCCCAAAAACTGACATGGTCGACCAGTATTTGGTAAGTCAAATCTATCCCGCATCATCGATAGCGGTATTTGGTAAGCCAAATCTATCCCCGCGCAACAATCGATAGCGGAGTTCGTCGGACTACCGTTGCCTATATTACGGCTCAAGTCCTCTAATGGCAAATTTTTTTTTTGTTGTTGTCACCGAGTAAACGTTTTTTTGTCAACCTTCCTCTTATGGCCACTTCAGTGCACGAAATCACTCCCTCTACCGAAAAATTCAAGGTCGAAGAGTCTTCCAACGTAGGCGGCTACGCTGAAGACGAAAGAGCCTCCACGGTTGTCAATGAGTTTGGCCATGGCACCGGCACTTGGCTCACGGCGTACGCCAACATCGTCTGCGTCGTAGCCGGTACAGGCACTCTTGGTCTTCCTTATGCCTTCCGAGACGGTGGTTGGCTTGGTGTGCTGAGTCTAATGCTTGCCTCCATCATGGCCATCTACAGTGGTATCATTCTTATTCGATGTCTTTACTATAAGCCTGGTCAGCGTCTGCACGACTACAAGGCAATTGGCAAGGCTGCTTTTGGTGTACCTGGTTACATTATCGCAACAATCCTCCACTTCCTGTATTTGTTTGGCTGTCCGGCACTTTATCTCGTGCTCGCTGGTGCCAACATGCATGATCTGTTGAAGTACACGGTAAGTTTTTTGTACAGTCCATGGATTCCGTAGACTAAATGAAATCAATCTTTAGGCTGCTGGTCTGACCGCACGCTATTGGAGTATTATTTTTGCTGCTATCGTGCTGATTCCCTCGCTGATCATGAAGACATTGCGAGAAGTTACTGCGGTGGCCGTCATTGGTGCGTTGAGCACGCTGATCGCTGTCTTCATTGTCGTGATCCGCGCTCCCATGGAGCGCAACATGAGCGCCGAGGTGGTTCATCATGACCCTGTCATTTGGACCGGTTTTCCTTCTGCCCTGTCTACGATTGCCTTTTCCTTTGGTGGCAATAACACTTATCCTCACGTCGAGCATGCCTTGGCGAAACCGCATCAATGGAAGTGGGCGGTGACTGCCGGCTTGGCCACCTGCACTGCTCTCTACATGATGACAGCCGTTGCTGGCTACTGGTCCTATGGTAACAAGACGCAATCGCCTATCTACGATTCCTTTGAGGAAGGCTCGCCCGCCAAGATTGTTGCCATGATTATCATGACAATTCACGTCATTCTTGCTATTCCGATCTACACAACTTCGTTTTCTCTCGAATTTGAAAAGTTCGTTCGCTGTCATGAAGACCGACTTGGCAAATTTGGTGCTTGGCTCGGACGTGCCGTCATTCGCACAGCTACCATGGTGATTCTAGCTCTCTTGGCCGTCTTTGTTCCCTTCTTCAACAACTTTATGAGCTTGATCGGCGCCCTTTCTAACTGTGGTCTTGTTTTCCTGTTACCGGTGCTGTGTTACCTCAAGCTGACAGGCGTGCGAAACAAGCCCTGGTACGAATTGGCCTTCTGTGCTCTCACCCTCCTCTTGGGTATCGTTGGTTGTATTTTCGGTACCAAGGACGCCGTGCTTGGCTTGAAGGATAGATTTGAGACAGCCGCAGCAGAAGGCAAAGGTGTTTACTAGACATCTCCACCTCTCTCTCTAGAAAAAGCATTTTGCGCTGCGCGCTTAGCATCCTCCCTTTACCCACAGCCTCATGTCTAGTCATTTTCTTTTCTTTATTTCAGTGTATATAGATAGTCATTTTTTTCTCGTCTTGCTCTTAATTCCCCCCTTTCTGTTATTCATAGAAAGCTGGTAGACAATCATCACCATAAAAGTTTTACCATTTACCCATTGACAATTGTCTCGATCGAGAACTTAGGTTGGTGTCACCAGCGCTAGGTTCGATTAAGAATCATAAGGTCTCCATTGATGTGTATTTGTCCTCTGGCTGAATGTAAGTATTAAAGTAATACATAGTAATAATAAGTGCTCTGCTACTTCGCTATTCTTCTTTTTTGACAACCCACAATTTTTGGCCACTGATCTGTGTACCGTTAACGCGTGGTCGTCCAATAGGTCCTCGTTTGACCGAGCCAGTGACTCATTGCACCAAAGCATACCGAGATACTTTGATGATCACTTGCAGATCATAACATTCGTAAACTAAGACAATCGCGGAATTTTCGTCAATACATGCCAAGACAACCTTATTATGTTCATTATCGTTTAAAATATGCAAGATGGGTTACGCAAATATTCTGTATGAGAACCAATAGCTTCTAGAGCGTACCTTCCCCGTCAACAGCATAGTCCATAGCTTCGGGATAAATATGCTCATCAACAACATGGCCCTGGCCACCTTCTAAAGTAATCGAAAAGTAGAAGTCTAGAGACGCGCTTATAGGGATGGATCTGCCAAGCCTTCTGCGACAACTTTTTCTTAGATACGACGATTGATTTGTCATCGAGCACAAACGCCTTTGAGGCGCATACGATCAATCCGCGATTTCGAAATTGGGCGCAGTGCGACATTGATTTTGGGAAAGTGTGTACCTCGGACAAAAAGAAACAGCAGCATATAGTGTTTTCATTGGACAGCGAAAGTTCGATGCTTTCCCGAACATCGGCCATGTTTACTGTACAAGGTAGTCTACCTTTTGAGTATCCGTAGTTTGTTTTCTAGGTAGTCACCTATTTAGTTTTTAGTTAGAACAACTTTTGCGTTCATGAAAGACCCATGTTATCCAGGTTCACTTGAATTCGACACCAAAAAAAAAAAAAAGAAAAAAAAAAAGAACTACTTCCAGCGCTAAGTTCATTTAGAGCCAACGCCAAAATGATATACGTCTCCCTCAAAACGCCTTAACCAACTGCGCAAAAACATCAGCGATTGTTCGCAAACAAATAGGAAAGCACGGTAGTTTTAGCGCAGTACAAAGGTGGGTATTCTATAGATCGTTACATGAGCATCTCGTGCAGAAAGAATAAAAGTGACCGTTTCATAAGAATGTAATGGATTTACTGCTTCCGTGGCTATGTCCCGGAATCCGAATTTACGGACACACCCTTATATGACAGGCACACTTTTTTTTTCTTAAAAAAAGTTCATTAAATTTCAAAATTAGCTGATAAGCCAATGATTCCCTTCTCTCCTATGGCGTTTCACTTAACATAAGATGGAAGCTGCAGGCTTTGTTTTGCTTAGTAAAATGGTAAATCATATGCTCCTACGCCTCGCTAGACTGTCTGCATCGTGATGGTTGGTGAATAATCCTCCGCTTTCCTGTTGCTCAACGATCGGTTGTCCTACTAAGGCGGAGATCAGATTAGATCTTTTTATTCGCTTCGGTAAAAAAGAGACGCGCTGAACCGGCTTTGATCGGTCACTGCTTTCCTTAAGATAAACCATATAAACATTGCATATCAAACTACTTTGAAAATTGGACTGGAATAAAGGGGGCACAAGTCACTCTATTTTTCCTGACAATGAAGAGGCCAGCTGACGTTTTTCGGATCAAGGTCGATCTCTGACTTTCCTTTTTTTTTTTTTGGTGGACGAATCGTGACTAGTTTTTATGTTGACTCACTGTGGTTCATCAACCAGTCCTAGCGGCAAGCGTTTCCCTTTTTTTGTCTTTGCTTGCGCACCAGACAAACCCCATCACCCCCTATCCCTCATGGTGAACGCTATGCGGACTCCACCCAACCCCGACGTATCCAAAGTGTCCATTTTGGGCTCAGAATCTATTATACTGGGTTTCCATTTAACAGAGTATATCATTCGTGATATTCTTACTTCTATCCCGGCCTCTAATTACGTGATTATCACTGACTCGAACTTGGCTCCACTTTACCTTCCTCAATATGTGGACTGTTTTAAGGCTGTTAGTCGTGAACTGACGAAGGAGGGAAATGCTCCCCGTCTGTTCACTCGAGTCCTTCCTCCTGGTGAAACAACCAAGTCGCGAAAGACCAAGGATGAAATTGAAGATTGGCTTCTTTCAAACGCAGTAACGCGCGATACCTGTTTTATTGCCATTGGTGGTGGTGTCATTGGTGACTTGATCGGCTTTGTGGCCGCAACGTTTATGCGTGGTGTTCCGTTCGTCCAGATCCCAACAACATTATTAGCCATGGTGGATTCATCCATTGGTGGCAAGACAGCCATTGATACACCTGCAGGCAAAAACCTGATCGGTGCTTTCTGGCAACCCAAGCGTATTTTTATGGATCTTGTATTCCTCCAGAGTCTGCCGGAGCGTGAGTTCTCGAACGGCATGGCTGAGGTCGTCAAGGTAACTTTGAAAAAAACTGGAGAAGTTGGGCATTTTGTTGATTGATCATGTCTTAGACGGCGGCCATTTGGAGCGAACCAGATTTTGTCAAGCTTGAAAATGGTGTAGATGCTGTTCGCGAAGCTGTTCTCAACCCCAGCACGACCGTGGCATTCCAGGGTAAATACTGCTTAACTTGTTCGAAACGAGACATAACATGAGTTTCATCAGGTGCTACACTCGATACACGAACGGAAGCGCAATCGCTTTTGTTGGACGTTATTCTTGCCTCGGCGAACGTCAAAGCCCATGTGGTGACCAACGACGAAAGAGAGGGAGGTCTGCGTGGATTGCTAAACTTTGGCCACTCCATTGGTCACGGCATTGAGGCGCTTGTCTCGCCGATGCTTCTTCACGGAGAGTGCGTTTCAATTGGTATGATCCTGGAAGCTGAGTTGGCGCGTAATCTCGGTCACCTGAGCCATGTGGCCGTGGGTCGTCTCGGACGATGCCTGGCTGCCTACGGCTTGCCCACATCGATGAACGACAAGAAGGTCAAGGAGCGCATCGGCGACCTGTACTGTCATGTGGATGACATCATGGAAGTGATGAAGGTCGACAAAAAGAATCAAGGCGACAAGAAACGCATCGTGCTTTTGGCAAGAATTGGACAGACATTAGAACCTCGCGCTTCCGTTGTGCCTGATGCTGCTATCGAAAAAGTTATTGCGCCTGAGCAGCTGGTTCTTCCTGTTACCGAATCCCCTAGTGGTCCTAAGAAAGAGGTTGAACTAAGCACGCCAGGTTCAAAATCGATTTCCAACCGTGCACTTCTTATCGCTGCATTGGGTCAGGGCACCGTCCGCGTGAGGAACCTTTTACATTCAGACGATACGCAGTACATGTTGGCGGCGCTGGAGGGTCTCGGTGCTGCTGATTTTGAATGGGAAGATAACGGTGAAACCCTTGTCGTTCACGGACACGGAGGAAAACTGCACACGCCTGCCAAAGAGCTGTATGTTGGCAATGCAGGCACTGCTTCTCGTTTCCTGACCACTGTCCTGACATTGATCACGGCTGGTGAGGGTGCTGTCCTTACCGGTAATGCACGTATGAAGCAAAGACCTATTGCTCCCCTCTTGACCGCCCTTGTGGCTAATGACGCAATGATCCATTGTCTGGAAAAGGAAGGCTTTTTGCCAATCCGTGTTCTTCCTAACGGCGGTTTCAAAGGTGGACGTATTGAGCTCGCTGCCTCCGTATCCTCTCAGTATGTGTCGTCCATCCTTCTGTGTGCACCCTATGCCAATGAGCCTGTCGAACTGGTGCTGACGGGTGGTCAAGTGATCTCGCAACCTTATATTGACATGACAATTGCATTGATGGAGTCCTTTGGTGCGTCTGTCGAGCGTCTTCCCAACAACGTCTACAAGATCAACCAATGTATTTACAAGAACCCCGCTACCTATCTTGTGGAATCGGATGCTAGTTCGGCAACCTATCCTCTCGCCATTGCAGCTATCACTGGAACTACATGCACTGTGAACAGCATAGGATCCAGTTCATTGCAAGGTGATGCCACTTTCGCCATCAATGTGTTGCGTCCAATGGGCTGCACAGTGACACAAACGGAGACCACCACAACTGTTACTGGTCCTCCGATCGGACAGCTTCGACCTCTGCCCACCATTGATATGGAGACGATGACCGATGCCTTCCTGACTGCGTCTGTTCTTGCTGCTGTGACATCAAACCCTAAGGGTGAAAATATTACGCGAATCACCGGCGTGGCGAATCAGCGCGTCAAGGAATGTAACCGTATTGCTGCCATGGTGCATGAATTGACCAAGTTTGGTGTGGAAGCTTCGGAATTGCCAGATGGTATCCAAATTCATGGCAAGCTGATCAAAGACTTAAAAGCACCGAAGGAGGGTGTGCATTGCTACGACGATCATCGTATTGCCATGAGTTTCTCTGTTCTTTCCAGTGTGGTTCCTGAGGGCACCATTATCCAAGAGAAGAAGTGTGTCGAAAAAACATGGCCAACGTGGTGGGATGATGTTGAGCATAAGCTTGGAGTTCGCTTGAACGGTGTTGATCAAGGCGTGAAACGATCTCAAATGAACGGCATGTTCGGACGAACAAAGACGAACACGAAATTGTTGACGCTCTTTTCTTCCAAAGCGGACCATGGCAAGTCCATTGTCATTATCGGTATGCGCGGTGTGGGCAAGACCACGCTTGGCCAACATGCTGCCAATGTGCTTGGTTTCAAGTTTGTTGACGTAGACCAGCACTTTGAAAGTACACTCAAGACAACGATTCCCAAGTTTATTGAAACATGGGGCTGGGAGGAGTTCCGTGTCAAGGAAGCAGAGATTCTTGCTTCTCTCCTGGCTCCCAGCTCTGGCTATGGTCGCGAATACATTATTTCCTGTGGTGGCGGTATTGTCGAGAAGGAAGAAAGCCGCGAGCTCTTGAGAGAGTACGCGCGTGCGGGTGGCAAGGTCCTCCATTTGACGCGTGATATCGACCAAGTGACGCGCTACCTTCAAAGAGATACGACGCGGCCGATGATTGGTGAAGATATGGTGGCGATCTGGCGCCGTCGACGTCCGTGGTACGTGGCTTGCTGCAACTACGAATTTGTTGCCCATGCGGAGTCACTGATTGAAGATGGCTGGGTGGCACCTGGCGAGTGGCAATCCATCAAGAAGGATCTGCAACGCTTTATTCTTTTTATTACGGGACGACGTAGCAACCACGTCAATGTGACACGCGGGCGCCTCGGTACGCCAACGACATTTGTGTCTTTGACGATGAGCGATGTCCGCCCATGTGCGTCCCAGTTGGTTGAAGTGTGCGAAGGCGCAGATGCAGTTGAGCTGCGTGTGGATCTTCTGAAGCAACCAGAAAATGCGGCAAATGGTGATTTTATTGAGTACGTCGGTGAGCAGCTTGCTATTCTGCGACGCCATGTGTCTGTACCCGTTATCTTTACGGTGCGCAGCCGAGGCCAAGGTGGCGCTTTTGCCGACGATAACGAGAAGGGCATGGCCGAGCTACTGGGTTGGGGTCTCCGGTGGGGTTGCGAGTATGTCGACACCGAGGTGTGCCTGTCGCCAGCTGTGCTGGAAGGATTGGTTTCGTCCAAGGGTGAAAGTTTGATCATTACTTCCTGGCATGATCTTCTGCAGGCAACACCATGGTGCAGTGCAGCACTTGAGGCGAAGTACCAAGTTGCTCACAAATACGGTGATATCGTGAAGTTGGTTGGTGTGGCCAAATCGATGCAAGACAACATGGATCTCGAGTCATTCCGTGCAACGAAGGCGACCGACAAAGATTTGATTGCAATCAACATGGGAGCCATGGGACAGCTTTCACGTATCATGAACGACTGCCTTACGCCTATTACCCATCCTGCCCTTCCTTCCAAGGCTGCCCCGGGCCAGTTGTCGCTTGCAGATATCCATCGTGCACGTCATCTTCTTGGTTACCTACCCACAAAGAACTTCTGGTTGATCGGAACGCCTATCCAGCATTCGATGTCGCCTACGTTGCATAACACTGGTTTCCAGACCCTCGGCCTGCCTCACGAATACAACCTGTGCGAGTGTCATTTGGTAGACTATGCGGAGGAGAAGCTCCAGGACCCTGCCTTTGGTGGTGCCTCGGTGACGATTCCACACAAAGTGTCTGTCATGAAATACCTCGATGACGTGACGGCGAGCGCCAAGGCCATTGGTGCAGTGAACACGGTGTCTGTCCAGTTCAACGAGAAAAACGAACGCCGTCTTATTGGTGACAACACAGACTATCTTGGTATTATGAAGCGTGTGCAGCCCTTAATGCTTGATCCTTCCAACCCACCTGAAGAGGGACTGGTGATTGGCAGTGGTGGTACTGCTCGAGCTGCCCTGTATGCACTGCATAAGATGGGCGTGAAGAGAATCTATTTGTGGAACCGCACAATCAGCAAGGCGCTCGAACTCAAGACAGCTTTCCAATTCGAGGTGACGGTGATTGAAACATTGGAAGAGAAGATTGAGCCGCAAGTAATTGTCTCTACGGTTCCAGCTGAAAGTGGGATCACCCTTCCTGAACATATGTATGGAGGCATCAAGGGTATTATCTGTGACATGGCTTACAAGCCACGACGCACCAAGCTGCTCCAACAAGCTGAACGCAAGGGCTGGTTCTGCGTTGAAGGCATTGAAGTCCTTATTTCTCAAGGCATCGCGCAGTTTGAACTCTGGACAGGCAAACATGCACCCATGGAAAAAATTGAAGCTGAAGTGTTGAAACGCTATGTACTTTAAAGCAAAATCAAACGCGCGCGCGCGTGTGTGTGTGTGTGTGTGTGTGTGTGTGTGTTTGTTTTTTTTTTTATAAATAAAAGGACTTTTCATCTTTTATCCTACATCCTTGTTGCACATTCACTGGAAATGAAGTTCCTAGAAAGTAAAGTGTTTTCTAAATTGACGAATGTATTAAGAACACCTATTTGGGGACGTTGATCTTTTTTTTTTTTATATGCAAAAGTTTATTGACGGCAGGTTGAAACGATTCAATAAGGAATGAATTTGGAAAGAGAGAGTGGTGGCTAAATTTCATTGGCTAAAGAGAAATCTACAACAGACTGAACGGGGTAACGTTTTCTCTTTCTCTCTCTTTTTCCGTTTCTTTCTCTCCCACTATTCTCTTTCTCTTTCTTGCACACACATACAACGTAAAGATGAGCGATCACGTACACGGACCCAACTGTAATCATGGTCATGGTGGACAACCTGCAACGATTCATGTTTCCGATGCCAACCGGGCACCAGCCTGGGTCAAGGCAACAGCTGAATATTTGAAAGATGCAAAGAAATCTGGCATGAAGGCTCGGCAGGGTGTGTTTAATGGCAAGCGTATTGATTATTTCAAAGGTAAAGATTTTTGATATGATTTGCTGGAGGTTTACTTATAGGAGGAGTTAGGAAAAAGTGCAGTAAATGCTTTGATGAAGGACGCGTATGCCGGTCTTTTACCAAGCGACCGTCCGGCGTTGAGTACCCGTGAAGATGCATACGGTGTTATTAATGAGTTGGGACGAAATGGTTTTATCTTGCGTGTTGAGCGTGGTGATTCGATTGGTGGCAAGGGCAGCCCACGAGTCTTGCAGCCCATCCCAGCACAGGAGGTCAAAGAAGAAGCCTATTACATGTGGATTTGGGAGGGTTCGCAGTTGAAGCTGTATATTGGTGCTGCAGCATTGGTGGCAACCGTCCTAGCAGCAGTTTTGTTCCCACTTTGGCCACGATCGTTGCAATTGGGTGTATGGTATCTCAGTGTTGGTGTACTGGGATTACTGGGCGTCTTCTTTGGTATTGCTATTATTCGATTGGTTCTCTATATTCTCTCGATCATTGTGTTGCCACGTGGATTCTGGTTATTCCCCAACTTATTTGAAGATTGTGGTGTGGTGGAAAGCTTTATTCCTTTCTGGGGTTGGGATGAACCCAAGGTGAAGAAGCAATCAAAGACGGCAACAACAGTGGAAGAAACGAAAGAAGAATAATTGGGCAGCAAGAGAAAAAAAAATTCATTTCATCATGTCTTGCAGGATAGATATTACTTTTTGCTGTAGTTTCATTTCCGCTGGATCACTTGTCACTTTAAAAAACGGCACTTTGAGCTGTTATAACCCAAACAAATTAGTGTGTCAAGTTTTTTTTTTATCATTCCTTTTTATGTACTTACTTTCATTAACCTCTGTTGTTGTTTTCCAATCTCTTTATCCATTTGATGCAAAATATACGTGTCTAATTTTTTGAGTTCAGCTGCTGAGGATTTTTCCTGCGCTGCTACGGCAGATGGATCACAAGCACCAATCAATGCTCTAACGATACGATCGGTTAGAAAAAAAGAAAGAAAAAAGCATTATCAGTTACTTTGCACAAACAGCATCTTTTTGTTTGGCTTGTCTTTGTATAATTTCCTGTCGATGATCAAACATATTTTTTTCTTTATCATCCTACATTGTTGATGTATGATCATCAGTCACAGTACATAATCCATTTCTCACCTGTATGCGTTTCATATCACGTAACACTTGTAGTAAATTTGTCTCTTTGACCATTCTACCTAATGCCAATAAGACATCGGGAGTGATTGTTGTTTCTGATTGTATAGAATCCAACAAAGCATCAAGTGAATTGTCGATTGGTTGTTGTTGTTGTTGTTGTTGTTTAGCTTGGTATTCTTCACGTACTTGTCGAATGACTTCTGGATCGATGTTAGATAGATTAAGAACAGATGTAATGGGTAATGGTTGTGGCGGTAGTGTTGGTTGTGTCGGTTGTTCCAACGGTGTCTGTTTTGCTTCCTAAAATGATCTTTTCTATGTATCATGTATGAAAACATAGTTCATTACCTGTAAAAGGGAAAAAATATGATTGATGTCCATGACGTGGTGTCAAAAGACTGAGTCTATCTCCTTTTTATTTGTATGCGGGAAAACAAATCTTTATTTTTCTCTTTTCTCACTTCCTTTTTACATTTTACAATTTGATTTTTATAATGGAAGATGAAAGTGGTAAGAAAAAGAGAATACGAAAATGATAAGAATGAAAAGTATTTGGTATAGATCGAAAGTATAAAGCAAAATACAAAGAGTTGAAGAGAAGAATACATGAATTGGAAAAAGTAAACGTCTATTTTTACTTCCTTTTTTCTGAGAGTTCTAGTTCTAGGAAAATGAAATGATTAATACCAAATTACATGGTGTACGTACAAATATTTCACATTTACGTTTAGAACGCAAGTAAGTAAAACAAGAATTATTCTTTTATTCTAAACTAAATTTACAAGGTTTATTCTTGAACGATTAAATCAATATCGAGAAGTAACAACATCCGATAGTGACAGTAGTATTGGTGATTTAGAGGTAAAAGAAAGAGGGAAAAAAAGAGAAAAAATAAGAAAATAACTAAAAATACAATGTAGGTTATTCATCCTCATTCCAAACGAGAGGTACATAAACTATTTATTATTTATTTATTTACTTATTTATACAAAAGAGGAATAATACATCTCTTCTTCTTCATCATAAACAACAACATAGTAATAACAGTAGAGGTGGTAATCATGTTAGTTTGACAAACCAACTCTCCGAGTTACCGCCACAAGTACCAGCCACGGCCCATTATCCATTTTGGAATGATACACAGATATTCACAGTCCTCTATCAACAACAACGCCAACCTCTCTATCAACAACCATCCCACCAAAAGAAAACTTGATCAGACATTAGGATAGTATTATAAAATAAAACTTCCACTGGAATTTTAAAACTCTGTCCCACGTGTAATAAAGAAAAACTGAAAAAAAGGCCCTTTTTTCGTGTTCCCCTGAGGCTGAAGTGAGAGGGGGCTCGGGTCGGGAAAGGGATTATACCCAGTTTTTTTATTATTTTTACATACGACCCTTTTTTCCCCTTTCTATATTTTCTTTTTTCTTGTTTGACAACACCATTTCATGGAGATCAAAAGTGGCTCGACCTTACGTCGTGGTGGCGGTCGGAGAGCAACCCGGTCCCTTAACCCCATGGCTGCATATGACTGGACCTTGCGTTGCGCCATCCGTGCCTACATTGAACAAAACGGTAACCAACAAACCGTCGTCAAGGAAAAAAAAGAACGCCAGTCAGTTCATATTGGTGTCGGTGACGTGTTTGGAAGTTTGACCGAAAAGTTTGGCGAAGAAAGCAAACCCGACAAACTCACTAAAGAGATCGTCCGAGGACTCCTGCGTCGACTGGAAGATATCAGCAAAGGCAAGGACACGTCAAAAGCAGAATACCAAGATAAACGCTTCATCACCGTCGTGAGCCAAGTCAAAAAAGTACTACAACAACACCGTTACAAACCTACCGGCACCGTCAATGATCTAGTCATCATCTTTCTGAAGACGAGTGAGGTCGAACTTAAAAAAAGCAACCCTAATCCTGCAGTATGGTACGGTGAACTAAATAACTATATTGCCCGGTTTGCCGAGGTGGTTATGGTGACCGTACAAGAAGACGCTCCCTCCTCAGCAACACCCGAACTTCTCGATAAATTAAATGGTTTCATACATCCGTCCAAGCCAGGTCGTCGAAACTCAGAAAAAGCCGCTGCCTCCAACGGTTCAGCCTCACCCTCCGGCTCCATCGAAGCCCTTGAAAATTTCCCCATGATCAAGACCGTCCAGAATCTCTTCCGAGTCGAAGATACCGAACATCGAAAAAAATTACGAGAACTTCAACCTATCTGCACAGAATCAGTAAGGGGGTCTTGGGGGGATGACTGTCAGTGGTAGTAGAGAGTAGTAGGGACTCATGCTTGATTTTAGGCCTTTTTACTGGATCTCAAAAAATGCATCAACCATGTTCACACCAACCAACCATTTCCGGGTCGACGGGAGGATTTCCCATCACAACAAGTATACGATAATTGGCAGAAGCGAGAAGTCAAACAGTTGACAGAACTGATGAAAACGTTAATGTTGATGAATCCCAATCTGTCATTAGCTGCAGCAGCCGAAACAGATGTAGGAAGTTCTAATTTGTTGGGTGGAGGAAAACGTGCAACAACAGGATCCACCACATCAGGGCCACCCAGTAGACATAATTCACTCGAAAACGGCAGTCGGTCATCCGTGGGAGATGCAAGCGACATGGTAAAAACATTTTTTTTCCGTTCTTTAAAGACTGATGGATGCGTTATATAGCGATCGGATTCCGGCCAGAGTCCATTCACTTACGTTCCAAACGATCCACGATCCTATTTCCGACTGTTGATGAACATGTGTATTGATTACGATAACAATGTCACACCAGATGTGGAACGTGCAAAAACAAGTGTTCTCTCACAGCAGTCGGATGAATTGCTAAGAGAGTGTTGGAAAACATGGCGTATGTCCTCACCTTACAGAGCTGTCATGTATCTGGAACTCGTGAAGGCTCGCTTTGATGCCAACGAACTGGATATTGAAGATGTGAAAGACGCAACGCGTGCTTTGGATAAAGTGATCAAGGAAAATGATGTGGCGATGTGGGCTATCAACGATGTATGTTTATGACGAACGAAATACAAGCAATGTTAACCTCGATGTTTGCAGCGTGAGAGTCTGATCCGTGTCTTTGAAGGGCTAAATCAGACACTGCTGCATGCTTTGGCAGATGCTCTCTCAGAATACTGGAAAATCAGGTAGGGATCTGTGCTGCATCGTACTGTCGTGTTTAACTCTACTCTCCGCAGTCCTGACTGGGTGACGGATCTTGTGGGCATGTTGGATAAGATTTACGAAAATCCCGCTTTTCTTGAGGATCACCCCGATCCGTTACAAGAGTTTGAAAGACTAGAGGAAACGGTGGAGGTATTTTGACTCGTTTTGTTATGGCGATGACCAAAACCGAACACTTAGGGTGCTGCGGTCGAACGATGGCGATATATCGAAAAAGCATCCAACAATCCAGAAAACGACGCCTTGACCAACTTGATGACCATGGCAGAAAAGCTACAAAAAGAACTTGTTTCACTGTCAAAACGGAAGTTCAAAACACCTATCAAAGAGTAAGTGTAGTACCCATCACCGAAATGAGCCAATACTCATAGGAAACAGTATCCTGTCCGTTCCTGGTATTGTTATGGCTCGTCAAATGCCGTATTTTGCTCTGGAAATCGACAACTGGGCATATTCTCGAGAAGCACAGAATGCCTCTATTGAGGTTACTTTCGAGCTGTACCATAAACTGCTAAGTGTCAAACGGTTGTACGATCAGTATGGTCCAAAGTAAGTGGATGACGAGGGATGTCATGATGTATTTATGACCGTGCTACAGGAAGAAGACGGTTTTGTTTAAGGTGGAGTCGTGGTTTTTACAGCATGTCCGACGATGGCTACAAACAACAAGTGCGGCTACATTAGAATGGGTCGAGAATGCCATCAAACAGGATGAATTCACAAGTATCAATGAAACAGCTATGCATTCGTCTTCAATTATCGACTTGTTCAGTATGCTTCACCAAGCCATCGATTTTGTTCAGAATCTACAATGGCCGAATGAACTTCAACTTTGCCGTTTTATTACAGCGCTATCAAAGGTGCGTTTGTTTTACGTCGCGTAAGAGGACTTATAGCCGTGGTTCCTAGGTGATTGCTATCGCTGTCGAGCAGTACACATACCTTATTGAGGATATGATTATCAATGATGTTACGCCGAAGGTGGACAAAGAAGTCGATGCCGCTGCTTCTGCTTCGTTTTTGGACAGAGCACGGTACCAGCTGATCGGTGGTCGTGCTACAGCAGGTCGAGACGAAGGAACACCCTCGGATTTCACACCGGAGGTAAATTTTCTGGTCTTTGTGATATGGGCTAATCGTAGAGTCTAGCTCTGTGTGAAAATCAATGATATTGAAGCCGCGCGTGGACGGTTGGACCGACTGTATCAAATCATGGAAGTGGATGAAATTGCAGAAATCATGCGAGAGTATGGCTCGCCTACCGTGGAAAAGACGGAGCAAACCAATTTTATGTATTCTATCAAGATTGTCCGGGCAGAAAATCTACAGGCATTGGATAACAATGGGTTCAGTGACCCCTATGTGGTGCTGGAAATTGACCAGAAGCCGATCACACGTACCCGCACCGTTTATGAGACGTTGAATCCTCGGTGGGACCACACATGTGACATTTGGTTAAGCGAAAAGGCGGTGGATGTGCTTGCAGTTGTGTACGATGAAGACATGATTGGTGCCAATGAAGAATGTGGACTGGTTTGGTTCAAACTTTCACCAGAATACTTTGATGACTACCAAACACATGAGCTTGTCCTGAACCTGCATCCACAAGGAAAACTTGTTCTACGTGTCAGTATGGAAGGTGAAAAGGATGACGCTCAGTTCTGGTTTGGTAAAACGTTCCGAACCTTAAAACGGGCCGAGAATGATGCAGCAGGACTTATCGTCGACAAGGTACCGGGGAAAGAAAGAAAAAAGGGCAGCCCTAATATGCCTATGTGTTGTAGATGGGTGGTTTCATGCGTCAATGCTTAACTCGCAAGGGCCTGGACAAATTGCTTGGCCGGGACCGCGGTTTCTTCTCGGCATTTAACCGTACAAACCGCCCGGTTGAACCAAGTCTTCAGGATTGTGAAGATGCAATTGCGCCCTTATTGGATTACCTTGAAAAGAACTTGAAGGTGCTGAACGATAATTTGTCAGAAACCACCATGCGACTGGTGGTCCTGAAGGTCTGGAAAGAGGTGTTACATACATTGGAAGGTGTTCTGTTACCGCCTCTTTCAGAACAGCCTTCTGATGTGAAACCATTGGATGAGTATGAAACGCATGTTGTGTTCAAATGGCTAGAGGTGAGACCCGTCAATTAAGGTTTCTTGTTGTAACACTTTTTTGTTTTAGCTTCTCAAAATCTTATTCAACGGTGGTGAGGACGGTGATGCCGTACCACTGGATAGATTAGAAAGTTCTCAGTATCACGCGTTGTTGGCTTTGAATGCAGCCTACAACCTTGAGACCGAAAAACTGATGGAGATTTATCATACGGTAGTCAAGAGTCAGTCGGAGATGAAGATGCGGGGTGGTCGGAAGGCGGACCGAAGCAAGACGATGTACCATTCCAAACATACGATGAAGCGAAACAAGAGTGATCGCAAGTCACTGGCGCTTGATATGCCTAGCAGTGAAACTATCTTGCGAATCTTACGCATGCGACCGGGTAAAGAAGTCAAGGATTTCTTACATATCGAATTCCAAAAACGAAACCAGCCACCTACCTCACCTAATGACAAGGTTATTGCCGAAGCAGAAAATCAGCTGCAACTCATTGAAGAGTGATACGATAAAAAATACCCTTCCCTTCATTATTATTCTCCCTTCTCTATGCATATCGTAAATAGTGTGGGTATCCCATGTCGTGATACCAGCGTTAAGTAAACTTTTTGTGACCCATTGTCCGGACTAAACACGGTTCGGCTTCCGGAAAAACAATCCGTATCAATTACTATTTGCAGCAACTATCATTTCTCTTTTATCTATCAGGCCTTATTTTTTGCTATCTTATCTTGCTGCCGAGCAATCCAATAGTTCAACCATCGAGTTGACACTGCTGCCAGACAACCTGTAACCTTAGATACTATGAGCAGCAAATTTTTCTAAACGGACAACTGTTGGAGTTTGTTAACAGCATAAACAAATCTAATCGAATCGCCATCTCAAGGATAGAATCACGAAAGATGTATGCCTGATATTAATTACGTGGAAGGCTTTCACCATTTAAGAGATATGGACAGGTAGATGAAACGTATTCTGGTAGAGGCAACAATACCACATATGGCCGATGGAAAAGAGACATACCCGAGTGCTAACCTACTATGCGTGAAAGGTGCTGGAAGTGGAAGAAACTAGTAGAATCCGCTGGTAACAAGATACCTTTGAAGTAGGTAGTGATATCCATACTTAGTTATTGACAATCAAAGAATAACGCTAATTCCCAATTACGGCCATTATGCATTAAGATGAGCTGACCCAGGGCCACCTTATTCAGCATTCCGGCAGACGAGATCAAAAGTGGCCGGTACTTGAAAATCGAGATTATGGTCACCATTGTTGACATGCTTAAGAAAATGAATCCTGATTCAGATGCCAGATATATAAAAACAGTAAGAATACACTCTGAATTGTAAGTCTCGCATTCACTGTTGTTTCATGGTTTTTGATAGACATTGTGAAATATCTGCTAAGGTTACGAGGAAATTCGGATTCAATCTCACTGAAGAAATGCGTCGAAGATATCAATGACATCATTGTTGCTTCATATTGTTCATCTGACAACCTTTCTGAACTCAAAAGCAATTGGACAGTGCGAGTAATTCAGATGGGTACGCATCTGTCAAGTAGATTACTTGCAATACAATGTATCACAGCGGAATAATCAAAGGCTCAATATGCCATGAAATATACTCGAAAGAGTAGTAGTATATATATGCTGATGCATTGTATAATCATAATTACATTACACCAATCTATCACACTGAATTAACAGTATATCAAGAATATCTTGGGATTAGACTTACGCTCGTTCACTTCTTCCGAAAAAACTTCGCTCTTGGCCACTTACTCTGAGGGGAAGTGCCGACGAAATTACCTAACTGGACTGCTATTCAATCTCAAATCCTGATGAAATTGGATGAAAGCACGCGAGACACACAATTACAGGCGGTACCTGTTGAGACGGACTTGGTATCTTCAAGCCGTTTATCTACGACAAGCACAACCTGCAAGAGCCTATCATTTACCGAGAAAGAGAAAATCGTGGAGAAGCAAATGGAGAAGTTAGCATTACCGTGCAAATTTGAACAATAAGTGGGAACATTCTTCGGGAACGGATTGCTTACGCTGTTAACCAACATCAATACAGTCCAAGTTGTTCATTAATACTCGATACTGAGGATATGCTGTGTCCAAACAACTCAATGCTACACAACAGTTTTCAATACGTAAATCACACATAATTCTGCTGAATTCGGTTATCTAGAGGAGTTTTTAGTAAAGCTAGTTTCACCGATAATGAAATAGTGGAGAGAAAGCAGCAGGAAGTTTGTCTGATAGCAAAAATGTGTCAAGAAAACTAGCTGCGGTTGTCCCTGTGGAGCGCAAAAAGTTAGGCAACAAATGTGATATGCTTTTTCGATATGATCGATATGAACTTGGATGCCTCGAGGCCGGGTTGTCTAATGAGAAGGGAAACGAGACAAAAGAAAATGAAAGATATGTTGTTCTGTCTTTCAACTGATTTTTCACGCCGAAGAGCAGATCTATCGACGTATGGTGCGATGATAATGGGTATTTTGTTTTATTCATCATGACAAGGCAGCCACCATAAACCTATAATCTAGTCTCTAGGCCGAAGTATCTGGATGCTGCAAGCAAGCTCTCCCCATGGTTATATAACAAGGATAACGAGAACAAAAGTCTACCAACACCCAATGAAAGTAGAGCTTTTTGGAAGGGATATGGCGGGAATTCTGCAGCTGATTTGGAAGTTGAAGATGTCGATGGAGAATGTCAAAGACGTAATTATCAATGACGATACCAACAACAGCGACGAAGTACCACAAATGCTCGGTGAGCAGTAACCCATTCTTGCCCCTTGTTTCCAACGAGACGGAAAAAGGAAACGAAAATACGAAGAGTCATTCTGCTAATTAACTTCCATCCTGCATACTGATATTCCCTATTGCCATTTTGTAAAACAGGTAGATGTCATAAATTAGTACACTTGGGATGGTTTTCATGTAGTATTGTACATCAAATGGGTTATGTGTATATGAAAGAAACAGTTGCCTTAATGCCGTTTAAATTATTAAGAAAAAAACCGAAGAAGAAAGTGTTCGTTTTGCAGTCGAAATTATCTATTAATTGATTAATTGTCAAGTCGTTGCTATTAGACATTCACTTACTCCGAGGATATTGTCGTATTTCACTTTCTGCTGTAATTTTTCCTGAAATAAAGGGTTATTTGCTGTAGTATCCTATGTTTAAGAAGCAAAAATAACAGACGAAGAATCGCAGCTACAATGGATATAGTGTACCAGTGCAAGATTCTCTAGAGAAAATCAAGACTGGGCTAAGGCCATCTACCACTCGGATATTTCCAAATGCGCGAAGCAGTCCGGAAAGGGATCCCACTAAAAAAAAAAAGTATCGCAGCTACAATGGATATAGTGTACCAGTGCAAGGTTCTCTAGAAAAGATTAAAGACTGGGCTAAGGCCATCTGCCACTCGGATGTTTCCAAATGCGCGAAGCAGGAAAACGATCCTATCGAAAGCGAAGTAATGTACTTAGAACCTTTGATGACGTATTTGGTAATTTCGGGAAAGGGAATTGTGAACGGATTAAAACAGGAAAGCGCACGGCCCCTTCTGATCAAGGGGCATTTGCAGAGAAAACTTCTTTCAGTACCAATCCTCAAAAAACAATGCTAGTATCTAGCTGTTTTACCCATAAATGAGGCTTGATTATCAATAGCGGTTACAATTGTAACTCGAGAGAGTCTGTCGTTAGAAATATGCCGTGAGAGATAATTGCAGCAGATAGACGTGCTGGACACCCTAACAGATGTACTCATGACTTGATCAACGAGAAATTCTGTGGATAAAAACAGAATGACCCGCATGTAGTGCTAATTCAATGACTTCTTGAAATTGTTCAATCTAAGCGACCTGTGTGGTGGTTTAGTCTCCCAACGCATGGTTACTTTTTACTGAATAATTCTTTGATATTTTTCTGTCATCTCACTTACACAAAGGTAGTTCTGCCATGGCGCTGATGCACGCTCCATACCTACGGTATGTGGGGACAGCGAGATGAAACAGCCTGGTAGCGGAGGTCAGTGCTATGGCTGACACAAGAAGAGTGTGGTATTTCTTGCCCTGTGATTAGAGATACAATCTCTGCCATAGTAATTTAATCAGTGTAGTGGCAGTAAACAATCGGCGTCTCACCGTATTCTACGCGTGTTTGATCAACCCCTTCTAGCAATATATCACAAAAAGAACTTGTGGGATATCAGAATAGGTACCACTATATCTGGACTGACAGCTACTGTGAGAAATGAAGTGATTCAAGCAGCCAAGTAGTTCGAGACCGAGGCCATGAAAGTAACGAAGAATATGAATAATCTTACATCTTTGAACAGCCAAAGTACTTACTGGGGATGTTTCGTGTTAGGAACGAAAGAATACAGGATGCATGGTTAATGTGTACTTCACTCTTTAATGACACTGGGCTCAGTTAATGCAATTTTATCCTGCTCGTTAGCGACGCAAGCTGACGTTTAAAACGTGGGGCAAGTCTTATACCCCGTTTCTTTTAACATGATACAACTATGCAAGTAGACACCGATTACCATTCCGTTCCTATTGACGAAGAATCGTCGCAACATGAAGAACAAAAGTGACATAAACCTCGCTCTTTACTTGCCACAGTCATTCTTCCATTTGTGTTGCAAACACAACTAGCTCAATACGTTTAACAGATAACAAATTTTCGAAACCGCATTTCATACTGCGAAGGAAAAATGAAATTAAAATCATACTGTACCTTCACGGTTGAAGTTTGTTTTTTATTATCCTCAAGTGAGCACGCGCCCTATTGGGCATGTTGCTCGAAGTGGATCGTGAAGGGAATGTCCAGACAAGAGAAAAACATGCTAACTACGGCGACAGACGACAATAATAGAGCAAATTTAACCAGAGGTGGGTTTGATTTAAGACACAGGAAGGGGAAATGACCATGGGAATAGCTGTTTTTGCATAACAAGGTAGAGAACGATGTAGAGATTGCGGTAAAAACTCTTGTGCGGGAATCGAACCGGTGGTTCTGGCAGTGGGACCATGGTACTTTACTAGTACTGGGAGGGGCCGAAGCCCCTCTGTACCTTCACGAGAAAAAATCTTTCAATCAGGATCGGCTGTCAGATTTCTGGAGTTTCCTATTTTGGGAGGTACCTCCACGGACGCGTAATGGCTTAAACCATATCAAATGTTTAACCGGAACAGTAAACTTCGTCTATTTTCAATAATTTTGATGAAAAGAACAAAAAACACTCTGAATATTACATCGAGCTATTATATTTCCTCGTTAACTTCGTCCCCGTTTTTTATTACACTTTTTTGACGGAGATTTAACCGTGAGAGAAAGGGAGGTGATAGCGGCATATGTGATGTAATGTGTTATCGTGTAGACTACAGAGAAAAAGTGGGAGGATCAGGAACAATTTTTATGTAGCGATCGTTCTTGTTTCTACAAAAATCCGTGAAACATTGCAAATAAAACCTACTAACTCCACAAAAAATGTCATCGTGTTAGTATTTGCGCGGGTATTCAGGCTCAGCTAAACCGCTTGCATGGGCTGATCTGGGATGGTGTCTTTTGAAAATTCTCAACGGAAGAAAGAAAATAACGACATCACTATCAGTTTTTCTTTGTATTCTAATAGTTCACTGTGTAATACTTGGCTGATGGTAGGTTTTCTACTAGAATATTTTTCTTTATTTCACAAGCATAGCCTCATCGGAGAGTTGCTGGTGCGTAACAAGATACAAAGTCAATTCAAGATCCTATTCTTTCCCGTTATCCATTTGATTAGATATGCGTTGATAGTTTATAAAACAACAAATAGATTTGATGTTATCTTCTTTTCTCATGCATCATCTACCCGGCCAACTTTCCAAACAGGGTAAACCCATCCAAAGTTGGGATATACCTATTCTTACATAGTCATATGCCAAACTTTCTTATTTTAAAAAACCACGACCATCTGCACGCAGCCTTTGCGTTGTAGCTGAGCTTTTTTTTTTTATTATTTTATCTTTATTTTACGATAACCTACGTCGTATGTTATAGACGTGACTATTTGAAGAAGCGCTTATAAATGAAAAAATAGACTCCGTTGAAAACGCTAAATTCTTAAATCATGTTGCTCAAAAAAAGTGTATTTCACAGCCAAATCAGGATGTTGGGGAAGAAAGTACTTAATTTTTTTATTTTTACATTGAAACATTCTGCTAATAGATATAGCAAATTGTAACGTATTAAATAGACAAAGGTAATGCTGATGGTTGATATAGTTTTTAAAAGCGGGGAAAAGGATAGTTGACCTAATTTTATGGTGAGGGGAGCGGTCTTTGGGGAGGCGGCATTGGTGGGGGTAACGTCTTTTCCCAGTCGGGAATTTCGGCTAAAGACCGGCGCTGGTTAGATAAAGATGTATTTCGTCGTAGTGAGTTGTTATTGTTTTGAATCACTTTTTGTTCGGGCGGGTTTTTCATTTTGAGAATTCGATAGTCATCTGTTAACTGCAAAGAGTCAAGTAAAGGCTTGCTGATTGAGCCTCCGAGGCTCAGTTTAGCGCAACCAACTATTTTTTTCATCGTTTCGAGCCACTCCTTCATTTGTGTGACGGAGCTACAGCGGAGATGCCACTGACACAAAGGTTTGCGTAATTCGAGCACAAATCCTTTTTTGGACTTTTCGGACACAAACACCATGGTATCCTCGGTTAATAAAAAGTGTTCATGAGCTGGTATTGTTGGTTTGGATGATTTAAAACAGTAGACAGTTCGATCAACAATAGCCATATACCGACGTTTCCATGCGCGTCCAAAGCCGAAGGTCGATGGGTGGTGTTTGTGCAACCAGTCACTGCAGACGGCATGATCCAACGCCAGCTTGACCGACATACACCATGGATCGATATTAGCGGCTAGAGATAAAAAAGGTGTATGGACAAATGGATCCGACATTGATTTTAAGTGTCGTGCTGTACAAGGTAAAAACCGATTAAGTTCTTGTTGTCGGAAAGTTTCTGAACTGGTTGCACCCGATAAAAGAAATCGTGACGAAGGTGGTAAAGATGAAAATGAAGAAGATGCTGAGAGTAAAAAAAAAAAAAAAAAATATGAATTAATTTTTTTTTTTTTTTGTAAAGACGGGTTGTTTCCCCGCGGCACCAACTCTAATCTTTATTGAATTGAAATATAGAATACTTACGTTTATCCAAGGTTCCTGACTCTGCCGACCACCGCCGCGCTTGATGATCATTGGGGTCTTCTTGACTACTGAAACTGTACCGTTGACTTTCACTGCCACTTGTAGCAGTTGAACATTGAGATGCAACAGAACGACGAAGAAGTGCTTTCGCGCCATATAATGATTTTACAGTTGCTTCATCTTTAATAGGATGCACGTCTTTGTTGTGTTGAGCGGTTTCTTCAGCAAGTAATAATGGAGATAGCATAATTGATAATATAATGTACAAAGAAAAAGATAAAGAAAAAGAAGAAGAGAAAGAAAAAGAAAAAGAAAAAGATGGCAGTGAAAGAGGCAACCCATTAAAAATAAAGTATCTTTTTCTACATGTGCATTTTTTTTTTAAGCTGTGATTTACCCCGATAGTCACAAGACCAACGGGAAGAACTATTAAACTTAGCCGCGAAGTTCCGCTCTGTCCTGATTTACTGTACGCATTTTCAGCTGATTGAGAATAAAACCCTTCGGCCCTGAGCCATATGATTTCCCTAGTTTTTTTTCTCTTCAGCCTCCTATACAGAAAAATAAGAAAATAAAATAGACGATAAAGTACCATCCATATAAGGAAATAAAGATCATTTATATCCGTTTAATGTTGGTGTATTCAAAGTGTTAAACTAGAATAAGAGGAATGGCATAAAAGAAGTCCTATATTAAAAATGGAAGTTACCGTGACAAAGTCGCATCTTGTTGTCATAACTCCCTTTTTTTTTCTCTTTGTATTGAAAGAGCCCCTTGAAACACATTGATTGTTTCCGGTTTTCATTGTTTACTTGTATTAGGTTTCTTGTCCTTCTGTATACAATACGTATATGATCACATTGACAAAAAGAAAAAAAAGAAGTACATTGAGAGAAAAGATCTTTTTTTTACAAAAAAAGAGAAAACTCCCCGCTGCAGTTCAGACAATAAGGTACTGCATGTAGGATAAGAAGATTTGCTAATCTGGGTCACCTGAAGAAAGAGAGAAAGGGTAATTTTTCTCAAAAACATACACAAAAATTGTATCAAGTGTACCGTTGCCACCTTATTTCCATTTTTGTGAAGTACGAAGGAGGAGATCGTTGTATCGTAACTTGAGATCCATTTTATTCCTATTGGTACATTGATAAAGAGGAAAAATACTTTAAGATCCGGTGATAAACTTATCAGTCCCATCAATCAATCGAATATCCTAAATCTCAAACGAAGATAGGACAAATCCCTCTTTAGAAGTAACGTTGTATGTTAGAAAGCAACTACTTTATATATATATAAACCTCTCAGTCAATGAGTGGGTTGACACAAACAATTCAAAAGTGTTGTACGCAATTATTGTTTTCTTTTTTTCGCAAAGCCTTTGTTACGCAAGATACTACTAGTCGCAATTTTATTCTTTACCATGATTCTACATATGTTAAAAATTGCATTATCTGTCCAAGTCTGTTATGACGAGCCTAGGGCAAAAAAAAAAAAAAAAAAAAAAATTTTTTG
>JNEV01000856.1:0-52300 GCA_000697495.1 Saksenaea oblongispora B3353 | reverse complement strand
GACTGTTTTTTTTTTTTTTTTTTTTGTGAAGCATAATACTTGTTCTTTGTCTCGTCCCTGTCGGCATGTCGTTGCAAGATCAACTCAAGCGTCTCGGCACAGCCGATTTGCGTAATGTCACCGAAGTATCGAGACGACATAAAGCCTCCTTTCTTTTTACTTCTCGTGAAGCCGCTGATCAAGATCTGGACACGATCTACTCCATTGCCTACAATGGTATTATGGAACTCGTGATTATCGATAGCAAATTTTCGGCATTTGAGAATACCTTATTTTCTGAAGCAATGAAATCGGTGGATAGAGTGCTTCAGGTAGAGTTTTATTCATAAACAACCATACCTTGACTGACATGTTGGCATAGACAAAAGACGAGAATGCAAAGTTGGATGCCAGTATTTCCTCGTTTTTACAGCAGCTCTCGCCTTACTTCCTGTTAAAACCTGCCGGAAAAGTCTTGGAATGGCTGATTCGTCGTTTCCGTGTTCATGAGTTTAATATCGAAGCAATCCTTGCTTGTATTTTACCCTACCATGAAACAAAACCTTTTGTGAAGATGGTCTCTCTCTTGAATATTGAGTAAGTTTTTTTTTTTTTCCTTTAAAGAAATAAACTGGGCTAATCATGTAATCTATAAAGGGATAATTCACCATGGGCGTTCCTGAAACCAGTGAAACAAAGCGAATTGCCTCTCGAACGATCCCTTCTGATCAAGAAGCTATACAAAGATCGATATATTTTGGACTTCGTTTGCAAATTAGTGATCTCCAGCCCTGTACCTTTCCAGACGCTATACTCCTTTTTCGCTGCCACCTTGACCGACTACGTGAGATTGGCAAACTCGATCACCGACGAAATGACCATTGCGTTAATGCCCAGTCTACTTGACAGTTTGGTTGCACGCGACAGACCAGAATTACAGATTGCAGCTTACATGATCATTTCGCAACTTGCATCCAAAGCATCTCTCAGCCATGACGCATTACGTGCTATCACCGATCCAATGATCCGAAAATGCGCCAAACCTTACTTCAGTTACAGTTTGCTCACCGTCGTACACTTGGCTCAGACGCAGCCAAGCTTCGGTGGCCTTAGCAAGAAGGCATCCGAGAAGTTGCTCAAAACGCCATCCTTCCATAGTGACTTTTTGACAATTGCAAGCAAATATGCAACGGACAAGTTCCTCAAGTCAATCCTGCCCAAACTTTGCACAGCTGTGGTTTCTGATATCGAACATGCACATTTCTTGGAACAACTAGTCCTGAATGGATACATTTCCAATGAAAACATTCGTTTGTTGTCCGTATGCATTCTGGATGGTTATTTGGAGATTGCTGCCAATCCTGAAAGCACCAAGGAGTTGAAGAAGAACTATATTAGCAACTTCCAAACCCTCCTTGTTGTCATTTCTCAGCGTTATGTCGATGATCTGGATACTGTCCTCGACGCCAGACTCAAATCTACAGCGGATAAGAAGAAGTCGCAGTCAAAGACGCTTTATGAATTTACCTCCATTGCCTTCAAGGGCACTCGTCACGAAATTATTGAAGGAGGAAATACTACCTTGTATCTGTGCCTGAACAGTCCCGCTGTTACAGCACGCCTCTTAGCCATGAAAAAGTTGGTCGAGATTATGAACGACAAGGCAAGCCCATTGTTGCAGGTAAAAGAGAAAAAAGAAAAGAAAAAAAAAAGTTTACAATCGACTAAACACCCACCGTAGTCGCCTGAAGTCGTTGAGTCTGCATTTGCCAACTGTCTCGAGAACTTCGATGATCTCCTAGTGTACTCTGTCAGCGAAGTGCCTCAGCAACTCTTGGAGTCTGTGCCTGCTTCCAAGATGTTGAAATCCTTGACAAGATTACTGCATGAACGTGGTGCTATGCAAAGAAAAGAAACGGCCCTGGTGATCGAGTTCCTGCTCAAATCATTTGTCAAAAAATATCCCAAGGAAGCTTTCTCTGTTGGTCGACTTGTTGCTCTCTTTGTCTTTGCTGCTCCTTTGGAGAACGTTCAGCAACTAATCAAACGCATTGGCAACGTGTCTGTCGGAGCCAACACAGTGGTACAGATGATTACTTCTGATGCTAAAAAGGCAGCTCAGCCGTCCAAGGCATCCCCATCTGAGATGGTTATTACATGGATCAAACTGCAGGCTGAGCATGTACAGAAACACGAGGAACTGCTGACATTCTGGTTGGGTATGGTTAAAAGCCAAGTTATTTTCGAACGAATCCTTGGCCTTTTGGTTCTTGGTCATGCGATCTCCATTGCTCAAGACACGAAACAGTCTGTACTTGCTGTTGAATTACATACCGCTATTTTCTCATCGGTGACACCAAAGGAGAAGGATGAGCTTTACAGCACCCCGTTGTCCTTGAAGGATGAGTCTTTCTTGTCAGCAACTATGGTTGAGAAGCTGAGAAGAATCGATGACGTATCCCATACATCGGTGATCCATCTGATGCAGATGGCACTTTCTAGCATGACTGCCTCCATTAAGCGCGTCGACGCAAAGGTTACATGGTTTGACCGCAGCATGGGTAAAGAGGACACGTACAAGCACGCGGTGGTGGAGCTTTTCAAGACATTTACTGGCGGTGCACAGCTCGGTTGCTTTGAACCCATGATTGTCAAGCTGATCTCAAACCAATTTAAGGAAGATATGCTCAGTTTCTTGACAAGCATTTGGACAGATCATACCGGTAAGTCTATTGACTGTCATCATGCATCCTTTTTAATGCGGGTTTTCTCTAGGCGCAACACCTGCTGTCCGGGCTCGCTCACTTCAGATTGCTGCTACGTACTTCGCCCGATGCCCTGAGATGCGCCGTGATTACCAGCACCTTCTTCCCGCCTTACTTCCTATCTTGACCGAAAGTAACGTCGATGTCCGTTCCCAAGGTCTTCGCTGTCTCGAGGGCGTGTTCAATGCATACAACGCCATGGGTTTACCCTCAGGTCGCAAGCTCTACGATGCGGATAGCGTTATGAATGGTAAGCCGGCCCATAAACCCTCCGCCAAAGCTTCCATTGTTTCCGCAAGCACTCTGTATGGAACCTCATCCGAAGTCTCTGATTTGAAATCAAATGACGCGGCTCACTTTGTGGACTACTTGTGGCACCGTCACCGCGAAATCGGCCAAGATAGCACCTACGCCGCCGGACTTATCAGAGAATACTTTGTCTCATGCGAACGCTCAGAAGATAAGCAAATCAAGACACGTGGCGCCAACACCATGGACTATTTGCTCAAGCATATTACCATCCTGTCTCGTACAGATATCCAGTGCCAATTGTTGCAGCTCTTAGAAGACATCGAGACCTCCCGTAAGCTGACCAACTTGGAGCCTTTGCTGGAGGCCACCTTGAGCGGGCCTCGCACTGTCGAAAACACTACCTTGGTCGCCTTGCTCATCAAGACGTACTTGCCTTGCAATGCATCTGCTCTTGGTAGCAAGGGAGATAAGACGCTGCCATTGTTCCTTCGCCTTCTTTCGAACCAAGACCAGTTGCAAGGAGAGGACGAGGATGGCTGGCAAGTTTCTACACGACGCTTTGCTCTTCGCCAGATCACAGGCGACTTTTATGAGAAGGCTAGCGACAAGGCCAAACGCAGCATCTTCTCTGTTCTTGTGGATATTATTACCAATGGACAGCAGAATGAAGCTTCCGAGGCAAAGCGTGTCTTTATGGACATCTCACTTTCTGCAAAGATGTTTGAAGATGTGCTTATTGCCACAGCCAAGGCACTTACGGGTAGCGCCACAGAATCAACGAAGCGTCGACGTGTGGAAAGGTAAAAAAAAAAAAGAAAACATAGTATGTAGGTGTGTGTATTCATTTTGGATATCGTAGTTCTCCTTCCAAGTCGGTGGATCTGTATGAGTTGGTGACCATTTTGGAACTTATTGATGCCAAGCCGATCGAGAACGACCATTTGCTGGTCAAGGCATTGTTTGAGATTTTGACGGCCATGGTGAATGCCGATTTGCGCGATGCTGCGGTTTCGTTGGAGTACATCAACCAACTCTTGATGTCTTCGTTGACACGTATTCTTCAGTCTGCCGAAGAGGCCGGCAAGGACGTGGATGAATCTGCATTACGCGTGGATACTGTCGTACAATGCATCCGGTGCACTGAAAACCCCCAGACGCACAACCATGCATTGCTGCTGATGGCTACTGTGGCGTCCATGTACCCAGAATGTGTTTTGCATAACATCATGCAAGTCTTCACATTCATGGGCGCTAATGTGTTGCGTCAGGACGACAATTACAGTTTCCAGGTGATTCAGCAGACCTTGGAAAAGATCATCCCGCCATTGGTGGCGTCGAGCCGTCTGTCCAGCGAGAACGAGGTGGCCCTTGCACTCCAGGTCAAACCAATCATCAAGGTGTTTGTCGATGCCTTGTTCCATATTCCCAAGCATCGTCGTCTCCGCCTCTTCTCTGTGCTGATCCAAACCTTGGGTGAAGATGAATTCCTGTATGCCATTATCTCATTGTTGCTCGAGAAGTTCACGGAGAAACTCGCACGCGGTGCACGCATCGAAGCCGAGTCGCTGACAGAATTTAGCTTGACCATTGCCGAGCAATTCAGAGTCCAAACCCAAATGAAGGCTGTCCTCGACCTGCTCACCAGCCTGCTTGCCTTGCCCAACGAGAAACCCGAGGATGCAGTGATGGACGAAACCACTTTGTTCAACGTGAATGACCACAGTGCTAAGCAGCTCAGACAGTACAAGCTGGCAACCGTGAACTTTGTCAACCAGCTTTTGGCCTCCAAGAGTTTCTTGAACAAGGTGATGGTTCAAACCAATACCGTGGACCAGTTCCAGGAAACAATGCAGCCCTACTACCTCGATGCAGTGGAGCAGTCGCTCAAGCTCATTGCCTCGTTTACCGACTTCCGCGACCGCTATGCTGTGTCGGAGGGTGCTAACCCAGTGATTGCCAAGTTCTGGAGAGCCATTCCCAAGGTTGTGTACGATGTGCTGGAGAAAATCAATGCGCTCCTCCCCATTCGTGCGTTTGTGGGCGTCATCTCGCATCTTAGCAAACATCCTGAAACGGCTGTGCGTCGCCGAGCCATGGCTATTTTGAACCAGAAGATCGAGTCGTTTGACCGACGCATGCCCGAAGACGACGAAGGTCTACTGATCACAGTGATCGACGATCTTACACATCTGATTGCAACGGAAGATAGCAAGGCCAACGACGAAGACAGCTCTATTACCAAACAATCCGCCTTGCTCTGCATTACTTCTTTGGCCAGGTTGTGTGGCGCCATCTATCCTGCACAGTTTGCAGATGCCATCCCTGTTGTGATCGGCGAACACGGTTTGCTTGTGGCCAATGCCCAATTGAAGATCTCCTGCTTGGTTTGTCTTACGGTTATCTGGTATGTATAACAAAAAAAAAGATAATCTCACGGGTTACTTAAACTTTTTTTTTCTTTTCTTAGTCAAGAGATTGGTCCTCGCGCTGTGCCACATCTTCCAAAGTTCATGCCGGCTATTCTCAATGTGTTTTCAGCAACAGTCGAGGCCGAGAACCCTAACATCATGCTACAACTCACTGTGATCAGTGCATTGGAAGCCATGGTGGAAACGTTGCCCCACTTTGTCAGCCCTTATTTGTCCAAGATGCTTGGAGGTCTTCTCCATCCTTCGACGTATGCCTACGACAAGGAGGACAGCCAGAAAGTGATGGTGCAAGAAAAGGTGGCTGCAGTTATTTCAAAGATTGCTTCCAACGTACCTCCTCGTGTCTTGCTTAACCCCGTGTTTGCCTGTTTCGAGACTGTTCTGAAGAACGGCGCAGAGGTAAGTTCAACGCCACGGCGACGACGATTACTTATTTTGTTTTAGTCTACATTGGCATTGTATTCGTTGGTTTCGCAAGCCATTCGATCCATGTCGCGTGACGTGGTGACATCTCACTACAAGCAACTCTTCAAGTTCTTCCTCTTGACGTTTGACGTGCGTCGTCAACACAGTGAGGCGTTTGACGAATCCGAGATCGACGCCATGGAAGAGGCCATTATTTCTGCTTTCCTGGATCTCGTGATGAAGCTGAACGAGACGCTGTTCAAGCCTCTCTTCCTCAAGGTGGTGGATTGGGCTACCATGGAGCTCGCTGTAGACGGGCAGACGGTGGACGAAGATTCCAAGAAGCGTGTCCTGTTCTTCTACAAATTGTTGGATTCTCTGCTTGAGAAACTCAAGTCCATTTTCACACCTTACTTCGGCTATGTCATCGACGACCTTATTTCGCGCTTGCAGCGTTACGTGGATGGCGAGGATGAGCCTGACTATCTCTGGAACCATTTGCTTACCGTCCTTCGCCGCTCGTTCCTGTATGACAGTGATAACTTATGGAACGCAGAGAAGTTCGAGAAGATTCTGGATCCTGTGGTTGATCAGATGTTGGTGATAAAGACGGGTGATGCTGAAAGCTATCTCAACCGAATGACTACCTATCTCGTACCATGTATTGGCCAAATGGCTGTCACCGTATCAAATGATACACTGTGGAAGCCGTTGAACCTCAAGGTGCTGATGAAGACCAGAGAAGAAGCACCTGAGATTCGATTGGCTGCACTCCGCTGTATCGAAGAATTCTACAGCCGTCTTGGAGAAGAATGGTTACTGTTCCTCGCAGAAAGTATTTCATTCCTTGCTGAATTGATGGAGGGTAAGTACAAAAAAAAAAAGGCATTAGGGATGGTTCTCACACGTAAAATCAATAGATGATGACATCCGGGTCGAGAAACTGGTGCAGCAAGTCAATGCACAGATTGAAACCCATCTGGGTGAAAGCTTAGACAAATTCTTTAACTAAGTCATCATACCAATGTAGATTAGAGTTTTTTTTTTCTATGAAATCATAAAGCATGCATTTTTTATTATTATTACAATTACTTCTATGTGTTTGCGGTATCGTTCTGACGGAACAAACTGAAATACTAGAAACCAAGAGATCAATCAATACAAAGGCATGGTGATATTTGTCTTTTTTTACCTTTTCACGGAACAGGAAATGACCAGGTCGCTTCGGGTCTTCTTGTTCGCTCTCAGGCGTAGCTGTTGCTGATGTTGTTGTTGTGGCAGGTGTTGGGGTTTCTTCTTTGGTGGGAAGACTTGCCTCTTCCTTCGGATTCCAGGCATGCACCTTTTCCATGGTGATCAGTCGACGAGACCATTGTCCGAAGTTCTGTTCACTGTTCGAGACCAACTTCATGTTCGGGTGCAGTGGGACATCTGTGTTCGAGTACCTAGTGCCATTGGTTAGCTAGGGAGAATGCAAGCAGTTCCTTCACACTTACTCGTCCACGACGGTTGGGAGCCAGTACACCAATCGGCCGCCGACCCTCAAATGTTCTGCCGCAAAATTCAAAAGATCGATCAGGACCTCCGACATTTCGTATGGCTTTGTAGGTGGATAGTAATCCTCTCTCCTGTAAACGGAGCTTAGCTAAACAAACCTCTATTTCAAGACAACTTACGTATGCATAGGCACACCATCATACATACGAATCTGCAAAGGCTTGTTGTCTTTGCGACCGAGTTTTTTGGCACCAGCACGGACGCCATACGGAGCTACATATTCAATGAGGTGAATTCAAAAGAGCACATGACGTTAAAATAACGTACGATCTAAAGCCAGCGGTTAATTGTCACGAAGAAGCGTTCCTCTTTGATTTTCGTACCTGTGACAATAGCATCTAACCATTCTCTGCATCGCCATGGATTGTGACAGATATCGAATACAAGGGTGTCCAAGACCCGCCCGTGAAGATTGTACTGCTCAATGTTGGATTTGACACCACTCTTGTCGTTTTTACCTCGGATCTGACGTCCATCAATGTCTGAACCCATTGTGTATGAACCGAAATGAGCACACGTGAACAGGAAACTGCCAGTGCCTACAAATGGATCGTACACCACTTTTCCTGCATCCGCCAAAGCCTGATTGGCCATGACAAGGGATAATTCAGCATCCATGGAGGTTGTTCCGAGATATTTGCGTTTCTTCAGATTATACTTTTGGACCAAATCACGACTACCGGATGCCACCAGACGACCCATATAAATTCGTTCGGGCGTGGTAGCTGGTGCACCAGCAATACCCGCGGTGGAGCCGTAATCCTCCATGACACCAAATTGCACATCCGGGGTTTTCATATCAATTGGTCCATCAAATCCAAGATACGAGAAAGAGTTGATCACTTCAAGTTGTTTTTTCGCGCTAATGGTTGCTCCATAGCAAGAAACGGTGAATTTGAAGGACATATCGTTGTAGGCGGGCTATCAATCCAAAATTCAGTCTTCAATCATCGTCGAGAGAGATCAGTTACCCATCGTCCGGGATTAGACTTGACATCGGCATGGACTTCCTCATACGTCTCACCTTGACCCCACAATTCATAGATATTCCTGCTACCATTGAGTACTATGTTAACGATCGACATGACTTACTTGATCAAGATCGCTCTTCGAACTAATTTTCTGGCATCGTCGTCTGATTCGAGTTGGACTACAAAGAATGGATTCTAGTAAAATAGAGTTTGGTAGGCTGCCATGGATCTAGGTGGACTTACGTCAAGTCGGTAGTCTTCCTTGACAAAGTCGTAGGTGACACCTTCCAACTGAGCAAGCGACTGGAATTCCGGCAGTCGAAATTCGTTATGAAACTGTATATGTTAAATGGATATGCTGTACTTTTAAGAAAAAACGCTATTTTTTTTTCGACGTACTTGAGCGAACTGAACGAGGTACGAAGGCATGAGAGGTTGTTATTGGTAACTCCACGTGGCGTGAAAAACTGTTTGACGCTCGCAAAGGCCAAGCATAGCACTCTCAGCCACCCACTTTTCTTTTGCGGGAGGACAGCCATTCGCAGTCCGCTTGGGCAGCCACTGACAGCGTGCATAATGAGCTTGTATTCTCAACACAGTGTTTCTCTTATTTAGGAGTAGCCATTAACATCTTTGCGCTGTTAGTTAAAACATGTTGCAGGAAATGATTTTTTCTGTGTTGGCTCTAAATGGACTCTGCGATGGAAATAGTACGTTTTGCGTCGAACTACTGTGGGTCTGGTAACATGGATTGGTTCATCGTGCTTCAAGGTAAATAATTTTACACCCAGAAAATAAAATAAGCCAAACTCATATTTAAAAGTGAAGATTGTTCTTTTTTTTTTTTTTTTATCTTAAGACGTCCCGGTAAGGGCGTCGATCTATCGGTAAACACGATCGTTCGTGTCTTTTTGTCAGGCACTCCCCCTCGGGCACTCCCTCCCCCAAACGTTTGAGGCGCCGCTATAATAAAAGTGATGCCAAACACCTTTGACCTAAAGCAAACTTCGTTGGGGTACTTTCACCCAATGTCAAATACTCCCAACGTTGGGGCATTCTCACAGTGAAATACTCCCACGTCGAGCACTCCTAGTATGAAAGTTTCCCAATGTCAAATATTCCCACAGTAAGATACTCGAGCACTCCCGTTCTCGGGCACCCCCATTGTTAGGTACTTCTACTGTTGACTGCCATTTTGTTAGTATTTTCTTCTATCATATATACTCATTTTGTATAACCTTTGTCCTAGCAGTAACTAAATATTTTGAGAAAAGGAGTGCCCAAGAAGAGTGTTTGATGAAAATGTCTATTTCATATGGCCATGACCATTTTGTAACGTTTGGTGCAGCAGCAACCAAACTACTGGGGAAGGAGTGCCCGAGGGGAGTACTGAAGTGGGGGACTGTTAAATTAACCGAAACCAGTTGTTATGGGCGGAAACTGATACAAGCATTCAGCCTAACTGAATCCTCTAAGCAGGTACTTTATACTACTAGTTCGTCAGACCTGCCCCACCTTTAAGTATTCCTCATTCTCCCACCTTCTCTCCAGATGTCAGAATTAATATACCGTGTAAAATCGATAGATGTGCAAGCATGGTAAGGGATAAAATATCGGTTCTTCTGTATCCATTTCGTGATAATTGCTGTTTTCCGGAGGTAAAAAGTTGTCCCGTACATAAAATTTTCCATAGTCATATAAGATCCAACGGAAATCTCAAATATGCTTTTCACTTTTCCCATTTTCAGACGCATATGTGTTATCCTTCAGAGTCAGAGGGAACATATTTTATTGTTGTTACTATTCTTTTACTTTTCCAAACCCAATGCGATGTTTACCAAAGTCGAAGATAGTAATGAAGTTTTGTAAAAATGTATTCCCTAGAATAGCGTAGGCTGAATCCCCACGGAAGAGTTTTAATATGCACATATCAGGTATTGGCAGGGAATCCACGAGATCACCAATTGTAATTTCGATCGAGTTTGTATCCTCATTGGGACTGACAGTGAACGGGTCCAAGATAAGCTTAAACGGGATGGTGGAATTCTTGTAACTACAATCAACGGTATAGAATGGCCCTTGGAATACAGCTTCCGGGATCGTCTGATTGACAATATCATCCACTAGGTAGTACGGTAAAATAACCCCATCCGTACCCGTGTCAACCATAAATAGTAGATCGCCATAGTTTTCTTGAAATACGGTACCGTTTGCTGCCTGGCTCTCTATTGCTGATACGAGAATAGACCAGAAAACATAGGATCCTTGTTGACTAGGTGTTGAGGCAAGTGGAGGCACTATCGCATAGAGCGGTTCTCCATCGATCCTGTCCTGGTTGACATCGCCAAGTACGAGTTCACCTGCCCATTTCGATTTCTCTGATTCTTTCATACACACCGAGAATAAAGGTTCTGGTATGATTCCGTCCTGCCACAGCGTCATTGGTACAGGTGGATACTCTCGGTTGTAGTCTGTATACATGGATGTCCCAGAAGGAAACCCGGCACCCAAGATGCCGTCTAAAACGATATCGCCGCCTTGAATTGACACAGTTCCGCTGATGATATCTGCAGTGGCCATATACTGACTTGGGGCGGTGCGATTAGCAATGGCGAAGCTGTCCATAAAGTAATCGCCATAGGCATTTCCGGTGCCATACTGAATCTCAAAGCCGTACGGAGCAGTACGGTAAGTAGATGATTCCGTCGGGGTGTACCAATGCGTAGATGGACAACTGTCGAAATGAGCACAGTTGTATGAAGGGACCCATGTATCTGAGCTACCAGTATCAAAGAGCAAGGTAAAATCTTGTGGTGGTGTCCCAATCGAGAAACTAACACCCCATTCTTGTAAATCGACATCATTTAACAAGGGTGTCTCCGCTAGTGATACTCCTGTCAAGCCAGCGAGCTTATTGCCATTTTTGCGAATGACATGTTGCAGCGGTAGATGTATCGGAGCCCGATCGACAGGAGCTGAATAGCCTGTTTGACAGAAACTAATCGATAGAAAAAGGAGGATGGGCAAATAAATGGAAGCCATTGCTTCATAGAACTCTCGTCAGTCAAGTATTTATTGACAGTTGGTTTACACTATGGAAGAGCACATATCTTGCTCTATGCAATGGTTTTTAGTAAGAACTGCAGTTGTATATTGGAATGGCTATCGTTTACTAAACAGCCGTATATGCGGCAGAAACAGAAATATAAAGGCTGGAGTTCTTGGTGCAGCATTATTCATGATTTCAAGATAATACTCGCAGCCTTTGCAAAATATTTCGTCTTGTATTTATTCTTCTATAACTTCATAAAAAGCTGGTATTCTGTGCGGTCAATGAAGCTTTATTTGTAGCGATTGCCTACTATTCCACCATAAACCCTGTTCATATATATTGGAAAAGGTGTATGCTACAATTAAATATCGTTTCTATTTGCCTATACAGCTTACATACCGAGTGCCTGTGTAGTTATGAATATTCGCGCATATAGTATCACTTTTTCTTGCAATAGTACATATTCCAGTCACACATTTCTTTGAAAGAACAAGCTGCATGTACAGCAATGGATCTGAGAATTATTTAGAATACAATTCAACGTAGATTCCAGTCCGGTTTACCGGAAAGAACGCCAGTTATTTATAAATCCGGAAGAACTTTAGTGCACCAAAAACCCTCCATAGTCAATATTGACGTATATTTGACGTTTCTTATAAAAGGTTGAAGTCTTGGTTGCAGATGTTTAAACCGACCTTGACCCTGTTCGTTTGCAGCCACCTCGTCAGTACGAACTTTGATAGATGGATACAGTGTGACGTGCAACAAGACAAAGGCTTGTGATCAGTAAATTTGCACGTAGAAACTATAACTCCTCAACACGGGTTAGTAGAACGAGAGAGAGAGGGGACTTCCCTGTAAAGATTGTATGTGACAATGAAAGAGCAGTGTTGTCTGGCATTGTATCGATTTTCTCCGCGCGAGCAATAAGTGCAATACATCATTGAAGCACTAGGGAGAATCTGACATGATAGTTTGTTCACTACACATACCTACACTGCAGCAAAAATAAATAAAGCACGTTCATGTCGAAACATACATATCACATTTACTGACTACATATTTGGAATGTCTAAGTGTTGTCCAATCAAATTTTAATAGACATCCAAATGGGACACTCCAATGGGACACTCCAATGGGACACTCCAATGGGACACTCCAATGGGACACTCCAATGGGACACTCCATCCTAGCTCAAATAGGCATTTCGGCAACAAGTTCAATACTCGCTTTTTTTTGGGGGGATTGGAGTGTCCCTTTCCTGCTATACTGTGTTGCACTGGATATGTAAGACATGTACGGCGAACTGGTGTGTTTATGACGTGTACATGCCATTCATTTTAAAAAAAAAAATCATACCACGTTTTAATCTCCCTTTACCAACACAACTAGAGGTATGGTGCTGAAGGATGGAAAGTAGTCAGGCTTTATCCAAGTGTGTATACAAAAGGATAACGTTTTCTATATAAGGTTAACTGTACCGCTACCGTTCATCTCTGCAACACCTGCCACCCACCGATTCATACTATTCCAGGTACATGCAACACTTCGCTGTAACCATGCAGAAGCTTGGAAAATATACCGCTTGTAGCTACTTTACCGGATAATAGTTTTAGACTTACCTTAACCCTTTGCCCCGATTTCTTAGGTCGCAGCCAGCGCGCGAGATTCTGAAATTACTGATAAAGTAGAAGGTCACAAGATGCCAAAGTACACAATGCGTGTAACAAAACATTACCTTTTGTGGTTAGCTATAGCTTTTACGTAGGTTAGCGTGAGATTGCTTTTCCCTCATGGACACTCTCGAAAGTGACATCGTGGAACTCATCTGCAAAAAATTGCCGAAGAAACATCTGTCCACATGCGCGCAAGTGTGTCAAGCATGGAGGGATCTGTTTACGCCATTGATATACTATCATGTGTTGATCACCACTCGTTCCCAGTACCAGCTGTTTTACGATAGTCTCTGTAGGAAAGAACGGCAACCACCGCTTGGTCATCTCGTTCATCTACTTTCGCTTCCCGACTTCCTCACTGTACCTGAATTCGCAGAACTCCCAGCGCTCTGCCCTTTTGTGGCGAAACTTCACCTCCGCTTTACAGAAAGTATCCCACTGCTGCCGCTTATTGCGAAGTGGAAGCATCTTCAGTCGGTCAAAGGCATTTATTTAGTTGACCGTCTGCTTTCACCACCGATAATGATCCCTACATGTATCACATCAATATCAATTAATATACGCCGAAACCGCAACTGGGAAGTCATAGCGACACAGCTTCCGTCACTGGAGGAACTCTCTCTCTACGACCACATCGTACATTTAGTACCAACTATCAACGCTGAGGAAATGCTGCTGTCTGGTTTGGAAACTGTGCACAAACGTTTGCCTTCCTTGCGCAGCCTCACATTTGATTTGTACCGTAATGATCCAGGCATACCTCATACTATCACACCTTGCAATACGGTTCGCGAACTGTCGATAAACCCTAAAAGTGGTACACTATTGTATCAATACGCTGCAGTGAAATACCCGAATATCGAGTCGTTAACTATCAGCCCGACGGTGGATGAAGAAGAAAATGCTGCCATGATAACTCTAGTGAAGCATTGTCGAAAGCTCAAGATACTTTCAATTCCTCATAGTAAATTCTGGCAGATCAGTATAAATACTTGTTTGTGTCGTCAATTACTGGAGACTTTGCAAGAAATACGTGCACCACTCACAGGGATAACAATAGAGCTGCATGAGTGGATGCTGCCTTTTTACAAGACCTTCTTTAACGATTTTCATAGCACGCTTTTAAGCGCTACGTTGATATGGCGACAAAAAGGGCTCGCGAAAGATCTGAAAGATATGCTGAAAAATTGCCAATCACTAGAAAGCCTCACCTGCGAATGCCGCAAAGATATTTTCGAGGTGGATGTGATTCTGCTTTGCTGCAAACGATTGAAGGATTTGAAGCTTGTTGGAAACATCGTACGGACAACTAGAAGAAAGTCAGCGAAGCAACGACATGATATTCAGCAGCTTGAACTAAGCGCCAATGATATAAAGGACTACACATTTCCATTCTTATCGCAAAATTGTCCGCGTATTTCGCGTCTTTCCTGTCATTATTTTGCGCGACGTACGCGATCTTTCGCGATATCGATCCCCAATCTGAGGCTCGACCATTTTTCGGTAGTATTCCATAGTAGACCCCTTGTGTTGAAGTTGACACAGGAAGGCGATGTCGATACGTCTTATTTACATCATAACTTATATCGTAAAGTATTATCCCAAGCGGATGATATGACGACGTGGTATATTGTGGATAAATCGTACTGGATGCAACAGCTACCGAACAGACTCCAAGAGTCAGCAGCTGACTTGGCAACAGACGCATTACGCAAAAAAGTACGCATGGAATGTAACAATCAAAATCTATTTACAATTCCTGGCTATAATACCCTGTGGCTTCATTGCCATTCGTCCACCACAGTGATTGTACAAGGCAAATTTACGATCTATATGGGCGGTATCATTGGATCCACTACAGAGAAAATAGTTGAAACCATTATGGGTTGGTAGCTATTTTTTTTCTTTCAATAAAGCGACACTCCGTGCGATAGCAATGGCAAAAAGAATTAGCTGAGTTATGCCATCCTCGAGGGAAAGTTGATATTGTCCTCTATTATCTTGCCAAGCGAGGTTAGCACAGCACCGTCATTTACAAGGCTCAGTCAGAGGTAGATCTGTGGCATTTGAACAAATACTGAGAAAATCTTTTAGTTGGAGACGATATTTCTATGCAGATCGCGTCTTACTAATCCTTTAGGTTCGTGTTTTCTCCTGTTTTATGCCAAACGAAATAGTTATTACGTATTCTATCATCATGTCCAACGGCAGTATCTTTTTATGTGCCGTAGAACGCGTTAAAAAGTGAAAGAACATATCATTACCTTTTGCGGGTATCTGTACCTTAAAGTGGCTCGTGCGACGGCGGCGCTCGTTCCCTTTCCTCATGGGCATCTTACCAGGTGAAATTCTGGAGATCATTGGCAGCAATTTACAACAACACGATCTATTCACCTGTATTCAAGTATGCCAATTGTGGAGGAATTTCTTTACACCGATTCTATATCGTAACGTGCGGATTACCACGAGTCGCCAATTCCAGCCGTTCTTCAAAATCATTGCCCAGTCGAAAAGGCACCAGTCACTTGGTCATCTTGTCCATGCACTCTCACTCCCCTCCTCTTGCATTTGTGAAGATCTTCCAAGACTCTGTCCCTTTGTCGTGAAACTTTCCCTACAATCTACAGAAAGCAGCTCAGTTATACCCATTATTGCGCAATGGCAACGCCTGCAATCGGTTTCAGGCGTTGCCCTATTTAACGCGTTGCGTTGCCCACTTGCGACCCTTCCTAAGTGTATCACCTCGTTAGCTATTGATATAAGCGCAAATCCTGAATGGTGTCGAATCGCGTCGCAGCTTCCCTTGCTGGAGGATTTCAAAATGTACAATAGACACGTAACGACGTCTGGTAGCGGCGAAATTTTGTTATCTGGTTTGGAAACCATGCATGAATCGCTACGAAACTTGCGTCGCCTCACATACTATTTGCGCTGTAATAGTGCAATAATACCACGAACGATTACACCCTGCACTACAGTACGCGAACTATCGTTTGCTTCTGAATGTGCCAGGCTATTATACCAATATTCAGCAACCAAATATTCAAACCTTGAGGAAATATCTATCGGTTCTATACGGGATGAAGAGGCAAAAGCAGCAATCTTAACACTATTAAGGCGCTGCTACAACCTTAAATCCTTTATACTTCCACATATTCGACCAAATGATGAATTTCTTTTACTGGATCGCGAACCTACTTGTCTATGTCGTCAATCCCTAGAGATACTACAACATATAGATGCACCACTTACAACAATAGACCTGTGTGATATGGGTGCCCCACTTAGCACTACAATTCTCACCAGTTTCAGTAGGACGCTTGTAGACGTCGTATTGAGATGGAGGACGGAGGGGTTTGCGGAAGACTTACAGGTGGCACTGGAAGATTGTCATTCATTAAGAAGTCTTGACTGCAACTGCCACGAAGATGATTTCGAAATTGATCTTATTCTAGACAGCTGCAGACAGCTAACAACTTTGAAGATCGTTGGAAATATACTCTTAACAAAGAAAAAAAGGGCAGCAAAATATCGACATCCTATCCAACGGCTTGATTTAAGCGGTGAGGATATAAGGGATTATATATTCCCAGTCTTGTCGAAATCTTGTCCGTCTCTTTCAAGACTTCGCTGCACATATCGTTCAGAACGCACTCGCTCATGCACAATATATATACCCGACCTGAAGCTCGACCATCTTTCGGTGGTATTCAACATGAGACCAATCGTGATGAAGTTGACGCATAAGGATAATATCGATACCGCTAATCTAGATAGACTCTGGTACCGCAATGTAGTACAATCAGAGGGCGTAGAAGGTCGGACAGAGTGGTACATGATCGATGCAAATTTTTGGAGGCGAGATAAATCATCAAAACTTACTGATCGAGAAATTAAGATGATAACAAACGACATCATGCGTAAGGCACGCGTGGGATGTGACGATCGAAAGCTACCAAAAGTTCACCACAGTAATATTTTAGAACTTACCTGTCGTTCCATCGCTTCATTCATCGTAGACGGCAGAGACCCGATGTTTGCTGGTGTCTGTCCTGAAGTTCAGAATTACTTGCGGATCTGCAGAGACATGAAACTTCCATCATGGTAGCTTCTTTCGGTAATGCGTTTTGTGAACACAAATCAATTGCATGCGCGATGCTGGAGCTACCGAATGAGGAAACGATCGATCCTTTCTCTCGTCATGGATATAGCAATGCCGCACCTATCCCGTGTTGGTGCAGCGAATGATGTGGACAACATCCAAATAATTCCATGCTCAGTCGTCGCAGGCGTTTCGCAAATGGCAGGTGCACCAAACAGCAAAGCATCCCATCAGCGCGGCGTTAAGGAGAGTGAAGTACGTATCCCAAGCGATGGGAGTCTCAAAGTCGATCTTGCTCTATACGGCGCAGAAATTACAAAATATAAAACCATTTTTGCATCAAATTTCGGTAGTGCAGCGCTCCCTAGCCATCTGATCTTTCTCGGATATCACATCGAACGGACGTATTTCAAGAAAACTGGCTACAGTATTTTTTAGACGCAAAGAAACGAAAGTATGCTCTATAGTAGTACGATGTCAATTGTATGAAACAACGTTCTCTGATGTTGTATGGGAGAAGTAATTCTGCCTTCTAATCATGTCCAAGTTGACAAATCGTTTCATGATGACAAAGCATGACACGAGTGCTCTTCTAAAAGGGATCGCCTTCGGATACCCGGGACGAATTCAGGGCTATCAGCTTGTAATCCCTGGTAAGCTGACTATCTAACACCATCATGGAAAACTTACCGATTGAAGCTCTAATGGCTGTCTGTTACAATTTACGGCAAAATGGTTCGTTCGATTGCGCTCAGGTGCCGGATCGGGTTGTTTATATCGGTTCTTTATCCTATGCGCGAGTCACCACACGTAAGCAGTACTTGTCTTTTGGTTCCCTTACCTAGACGAAAGGACTTTAATCACTTGATCACCTCATTCGCGCGCTTTCGCTTGCATTACGATAATACGAACTCTGGAATGGCATGCCTTCCAAAGCTCTGCCTTTTTGTTGTAAAACTTGTCCTGCCGGTCACAGATAGGTATTTCTTCCTACTTATTCTCACATAGCGGAAAGCTCTTCAGTAGGTCACTTCTATTGATTGGAAGACTGTGCCATGTTGGCTTCCAAGCACCCTCCATCGCTACATCACAGCATTATCTATCGACAGTGACGCAAGCTATACCTGGACGACCGCCGCAAACAAGAATATTTAAAGCCTATGGCATGAACTGTAGATCTCCATTCAGACACGGTAGTTCGTGATATTCCGGTTTAAAGATCATTCATCGATCTTCAAAGAACTTGCGTACCTTACGTTTGATATAGGTGAATCTAAAAAGTTTCTTCAATCGATCACACCTTGCAACACATGAAGCGGAACAGCTATATCGTGTAAGAACATCAGACAATTATTTCGATACTGTTTAGTCAAATCCGCAAATATCGAGGCACTATATATGTCTGTTCGACATCTGGTAAAGTAACAAAGGCTGTAATCTGCGCCTAGTGAAGTGTTGTCACAACTTGGTCACTCTCACCTCCACATAAATGATATATACTAAAAACCGAAGGCATCTGTATATGCTGTGGATGCTTAGGGTGCTTACAAAATATAGGTACACTGCTCACAACAGCAGAACTCGATCATTGGGACATATCCTTTTGCATACTATTATCAATAGTTGCGGTTGGACACTCGAAACTGCTCGAGTAAAATGGAACCACCACAAGGATGCTAAAGATTTGATACAATTGCTGAAGAATTGTACGTCACTGAAGTATCTACATTAGGAATGTTACCCGCATGATATCGACATTGACGCGATTTAAAATGGCTGAAAACGATCGACAAGTTTGAAGATTATTGGAAATACGCTTTGGATAAGCGAAAAATTCACTGTGCACTACCGACTCGATCTCAAGCAAGTCGACTTCAATGGAAATCACAAAATGATATTCTTAAGCTCTTGTTGACAAGCGATCGATCTCTGTCACACATTTCATGCATTTACCGTAGGACAAAATCGCGGTTATTCTGGGTGAATATGCTATAACTATCTGTGACCGGAATTCGTTGTGAAACCTAACTACTGGAACTCACATCTAGGAACTATACCGATGCAATTCTGCCAAGAACAGAGGGATGCAATTAGATGATGCGAACGATCAACAAACATAGTCAGACTGTGTGGTATATTAAAACCCATGCGAGCGGTTACTTGATGAATGAGCTATTAGGAAGGTGGCAGTCGACTGCCATAAGGTGCTTCGATATATGAACGTTAATCCTACTCTATCGATTGACACTCTATTTATTTTAAACTACTGCCTCATTTGTTTAAGATATACACCTTTAGCCGGCCAAAGACGTTGTCAAATTTTTAGCCAGCATTTATATAGATCTAGGTCAGACGTGCTTATACGACTGTAGCGCCTTGGCCATACAGTTGATGTGTTTTAAATGCAAAATGGCATAAGTACAATAGCAAAAGGTAAAGTAAATCAACGATTTCCTTGTTTTTTCAGGTTAATTATCAGCTTGACGATGCCAACGAGTTTCTTACCCGCCAATACTCTAAGATACCGATAGAATAAACTTTTAGCATTCATTTTTAACAACACACAGATTCGTGTATTTTTATTTCCTTAATCTTGAGACCAGAAGGGGGACTTTAAAAGCATTTTCGCCGTTATTACCCTCTATTGGTCTTCATTATGCTCTATTTACTCGGGCAAGCTCCACGTCTACCTGCCTGTTTAGAATACCACAGAATGAATTGCCTTCTTAGTGTTGTGAAGGAATTCGCGGACACCCTCCTCGGGCATTCTCACTCCAATATCTCGTCGAGATGCAATAATGCAACGCAAGTTAAAAATGCCCAAGGTGTTTGTGCGCAACTTGGTTGTAATACACAATGAGTACTCAGTAGTAATTAGGATTACGATGCCTGTAGTGATAAGCATTTTGATATATAAGTCAGTAGCAAAACCAAAGGAACGACAGACAAAGCAAAGCATAAATGGTTTCTTATCCTGCATACTTCTTTGATTATCCTCGACATTTCATGTTTTCATTCGTAAGGATATGCTAGATAATTGAGGAGCTAAATTTGGCTTGTATGTAGACCCCAGTAGTGTTTATTGAATAAATTTTTACGCTAATCTAAACAAATTTTGCGTCCATGAAGTGCCAAGTTTACGCTAAGGAAGAAGTTAATATGCACCATCAGTTAAACCGTAAAAATGGTAAGTATCTCCCGCAAAACGTTTTAAACGACCGCGCAAAGACATCAGCGGTAGCCCGCAAACAGAAGTTCAACATATATTTATTATTAAAAGCCAATAATCGTTTCGCTATGTAAGCATGTCCACTTTAGCCCGGTCTTAAAGTAAAAATGGGAAAAAAAAACTCTTAATAGCGTAAGGGAAAAAGGAAGGAGTAGAGTGTAGGAGTACAAAGAAGAGTAAGAGCAGAAAATGAACTCAACGAATCGGATATGTGTGGAGAGAGGGGAGGATCATTATGGCTTGTGCTTGTGGTTTGTGGTGGAGATAGCAGCCTTTGTAGGAAGTCAGTTCGCTGAGTAGGCGGTACGTATTGTTCTTTGGAGGAGCTATTAACTGCGTGTATCAGGTTATCTATTGTGCAAAGGAGAGCATGGAGGGCTGGCCAAGTGTACTGCCAGTAAGCGCGTTGGCGTGCTTGACGAGATGGAGTTCGTGGTAGTTGGTTGAGGACGTGGAAGATCGGGTTCAGGATTACCAGAGGGACTTGAAGGCGTCAGTGTGTGTTCAAATAGCTTACACATTTCGCGGCTTAGGTTGTGGCCCTCGATGCAGTTTCGGCATGGATGGGGTTTCCCATTAGGCATCTGCCGAAGTCGCCATAGTGTACAGCGGCCCCGTTCTATGCGAGTCATCGGTAACCAAAGGATTGGGTTGATACCAAGCTGATGACGACAGGCACATAAAAGAACGGTGTTCTTACCGGCAAGCAGTGCTTCGAATTGGGTTTGTCGGAATGTACCGGTTTCTTTGCGAATAGTGGCACGGGTGATGGTAGAAATGGGTCAAGGTAGTCATTACCAGAGCCGTCAGTTGCTGATATCGGCTGGGCTGTACAGATCGTACGTGTGGAATTAGGGAGTGGAGGAGAGCATCGTCTGAAAGTTGTGTGGCGCGATAGATAAATTTGGTTTGAAGGATAGAGACACGGATTATCATGGGTGGGATATTGGCTAAGTGTAGCATGGCTTTGGTAGAGCTGTTCGCATGGATAGTTCCATATATTGTATGGAGGCAAGTAGACTGCACGTCTTCTAGCAGCTTCGTTTCTCTAACAGTCAAGCGCTGTATTGTTGATCCGTACTCCATCTGAGGTCGCAGAAATAGTTGAGAGGTGCGACTGACCAGATGGCAGGTGAAACCACCCGCAAACAAATAGAAAAAAAACACAACAATTCCCAATCTTCCTCTCTTGGCTGCTGCAGCTCTAGGATAAAAACCAAGTCGCGCACAAAAAATAAGGTTACACGTATTTGGAAAGTATGGCTGTAGGCACTCATTTTTAGTGCCACATTATCTTGGCAACGGTTGTATGGTGCTTGACACGTAGAGGATCCTGGCTTTTTTTTTTATTATTATTCATGGACATTCTACCAATCGAAGTTGTGAAATCCATCAGCGAGATCTTACATCCAGAGGATCTGGCCACATGTGTCCGAGTATCCCAGTCATGGAAGGATCTACTCACACCCATTCTGTATTATCATGTCGAACTTGTCGAATCACATAATTTAGAGCTATTTGTTAATGCTCTTCGTCTGACAGAAAGGCACCGGCCAGTTGGTCATCTTGTCCGTATTCTTGATATACATTATTGTTCGTGGCGTCCTCACATTGCAGCTCTTCCGAGACTCTGCCCTTTTGTTGAGAAAATTATTGTGGATTGTCTGGATATATCCAGGTTTTTACCAGTTCTTGTAAAGTGGAAGGCTCTTAAATCGGTTTCATCAATTGACTTGCGAAAGCCATTGTCATTGTCTATCGAATTGCTTCCGAAGTGTACCAACGTTCTGTCGATTAACATAGACGCGAATCCTAACTGGGACATCGTCGCTATGCACCTTCCCTTGTTGGAAGAGCTCAAAATCTATGACCACGACATGCATCCAGACTCAACCAGAAGTAGTAGCGGTGAGTCACTGTTGTCTAGCTTGGAGATGATCCATGCTTCGTTGAATAACTTGCGCCAGCTTGAATTTGATTTGCGTTGTAGCAATGCAGAACTACCTGCAGTGATTGCTCCTTGCAATGCCGTACACGATCTGTGGTTGTCTTCTAGATGTAGCGACCTGTTACGCCTATATTGTGGACGCAAATATCCCAAACTGGAAAAACTATTTATGGCCTGTGTGGAGCAAGAGGAAAGCAAAATGACAGCCTGTACACTTGTGAAACACTGTCATAACCTGAAGATACTCTCAATTCCATATGAGTTTGGTAGACTGGCGATACCCTCTTTTGATTCTGCGAATCGCCTCTATCGCCAATACCTAGAGATTCTACAGCAAATAGCAGCACCACTCAGACAAGTAGAATTGCATCATTGGGAAATTCCTTTGTGCATCAACATTTTCAACAGCTTCAGCGGGACGCTTGTAATAGTTACAGTGCAGTGGCACCAGATAGACGATTCAAAAATTGTGATACAAGCACTGGAGGATTGCAAGTTACTGGAGAATCTTAACCTAGAATGCCGCGACTACGATTTCGAAGTAGACGTTATCTTAAGCAAATGGAAGCGATTGAAAAAATTGAGCATTATTGGAAACGTACTACATATAGGAAGCGAAAGCTCTACTCGTTCTCAGCATGATATTCAGTGGTTGGAACTAAATGGAGATTGCACAAATGACAACGTATTTCCGTTTTTGTCACAACATTGTCGTTTCCTTTCGAGCCTTTACTGCACCTACCGCACAACTCGTGCTCGATACTATTCGATACATATTCCGGACACGCGGATCTCCCATCTTTGCTTGTCATTCAGTAACAGTCCTCTCGTGTTGAAGTTAACACATAAGAGGTACATGAGCAAACATAGGCGACAAGTGCTTAGATACCACGAAATTGTACACTCTGGCGGCGGGGATGGTTGGACAGAATGGCATATTTGGGATACAGGATACCAAAGTACAGATGCACCGCCAAGCTACGTTAAATTGTTACTTAAGGACATAACTAGCTACCTGCTTAATACCGCGCATGTGGGAGGTGGTGATCCGCAACTGCATGCAACGCCCAGCTTTAATACCTTATCGATACAGTGCCATTCGTTCATGGAAGTAACCGTAAATGGGAAATATCCGATTAACATAGCAAGATGAAACTGTACTACAAGGAGAAAGCAGATATTTTATTACTTTAAAGCGCAATAGGAAGGTTGAAGACTTTGGGACATTTGTCATTGTCAATTTACAGCTCTCTTCTCTGGATTGTGATGTACAGCCAAGAATAAATGTTTTAACTTCGGAGAAGTTGGACTTCAACACATCAAAATGGACAAGCATTTGGCAAAAGTGTACCTGCACCTTACCATTGCACGCGACTTATTCCATCATAAATTTTTTATCAAGTGAAGTTCTTAGAAAAAGAATTATCCGCATGCGTTCAGATGTGCCAACTATGGAAAAACCTGTTTATATCGACTCTGTACCATCAGGTGCGAATCACCACAAATCCTCAGTACAGCATGTTTTTCGAAACCATTCCTCAGACAGATGGACACCAATTGCTTGGTCACCTCTATATTTGTTATACATACAAGAGAGTCGAATTTGAAAAAATTACGAGTTTCTGTCATTTTCTTCTGAAGCTTAGCCTCGGATCTACACATAATATTGAGACTGATGCTGTGGTAACAGGTTCAGATAGTTGCAGTTTCTGGTGACCAATGGGAACGTGGCACAGATAAGTATCGCCGGCCCAATATGGCATCAAGCAACTCATATGAACCGGTGGGGATATAAAAAGCTTTGTGCTGTCATTCTTGCCACAATGAGTGCAGTTTTTTTCAATCATTTCCAGACATGAAAATATGATAAACGCCAAGCAAACTTTATATTCCTCTACAGCGCGCAGCAATGTTTCATGTGCCTTTTTCTCATTCCTAGGCATGAATAAGAAGATATGGGTCTAGCTTAAGACAGCGATGAGCAGTTTCTGTACACCGTGAATCAATAGGTCAGTGGACTTCAATGCGAACATGAACACCATTTGTGCCATCATGAATGTAAAAGATCAGGTAACTGTGCTTTCTTATCAAACATTAGAGTCGGCTTAGCACAGATTCTGTGGAACCTAACCGGCATCATTCCGAATGTCAAGGGGATAAATAGACGGTACGCAGCGGCACATCTTTCCCATTATTTCAATGGATCTACGGCGCAGAAAATAAGCTAGTGTTCAATGTAATAAAATATGTCGCTCTTTCTGAAGTGTATTTTATCTAACCCATGTACAAGATCGACTCATTTATAACATATGACGTTGCTAACTAATGCACACGCGGTCTCCATTTTGACAGATATACAGCCGAGTATTCTGCAATAGCTACTGAACAAAAGAAGGATAATATGCTAAGGCTTACTTATGAATATCCTTGCAACGAACTGTTTGTATAACGCACATGTACGAAAGTTCTCCGGACCGACAAATTCATGGAGGACATACTTTTTGAAAACAAGTTTTACTCCATCCCTTCCCAGACATTTGCATACGACATTGCCGCATAAATTGGTTGTAGTTTGCGAAAAAAAAAAAAAAAAAAAAAAAAAAGCTCAGGCATCTGTTAAAAATAACACCGTTGGATACAACATTTCTTACTTTTCCTGGAGAGAAGTAAGAATTTATCTGGATACCATTGAGTAGTACAACTAACTGGGTCCTTACCAAGTGCATCTTTCTTCGGAATATATCAAGGCAAGTGTTGGCTTCAAGGAAGCTCTACAAGAGGCGTTGAAGGAAGACGAACAAGAAAAATTATAAAGCATTACAAACGATGTTTTGACGATTTGGTTATTACTATTCTTCGCGAATATTACTTGGTACTATAAATCTACAATCTGCGGCATTAAACAATAACCTCTTGCTTTAGGTGGTATACTAGCTTGTAAGCAATTCAAATGGTCCGAATGCAGCTGGAGTAACTTCCCAGAATAATGACATTGAAACTGCTGCCGATATAGCGGAGAGTGTATCAAAAGCAATAAAAAATCACAGACACTGGAAAATCATAGATACGTTGCTGCACGCATATATTGTAATCATTATATAACATTTGTATTAGGTGGAGACTCTGGTTTGTTTTTTGCGAACGGATTAGAAGAATACAAATCAACTACAAAGTCTGAGCCGAGAATTATTTAGTTCAAAGGCTTAAAACCAGTATACGACATTTTTGACGATAGCAAACGTTCTCAAGTGATAGAAGTATATGACAAGGCATTTTTAAATAGGCATCGTAAGTGAGGCAAACAGTGATCGGCAGTTTCCAAACCAGATAATCATAGCACCATATCCCTGGTCATTAGTCCTCGATGTAACCTGCAGCCATCGACGTCGAAACCTTCTAGCAAAAGAAACATGTTCTGATCGCTTCCAAGTTGGGATTTTCGTCTATGTCGATCGACAATGCTGTAATGCACTTGGCACGCTACTAATCGGCAAAAACAGAGCTTGCGGCAGATCAATTGAGGATACCGCCACTGTGCAAGAAAGGAGGCAAGAAGCCTCTTTCCGTAGACGGGAAATGAAGCCGCATAACAAAAGGAGTGTTTAAAGTCGTTGAAGGCAAAAGTCAATAAGCGTAAGTACACTAGCAAGATGACCAGGTGATTTCTGCTTTCGTTGACAAAGTGTTCTGGAAAATTGCTCCAACCGATGGTGTGCCATAGTCTGCACTCTATTGTGTGGAATTGGCATAAACGTCGTCTTCATGATTGTCACGCTTGACACATGCTGCTAACTCCTCCCTCCTGTAAGGCCGGCTGGTGCTATCCTGTAGGATTCCAATTGGTGGATTGACCATGAGTAAAAATATCAGCTCAGATCGTTGTGGTAAGAGCGCTGGCAAGGGACATCTGACTCTGGCATAATGAGCTTTTCTGATGATGTAACAAAATGAGTGAGCCAGCTTCACGAACTAAGCATCCTTGCGGTCACGAAATATATAAACAAGGATGGTTGGTGCAAATGAATCCGAGATAGAGTGACTCCTTTCTTTAACTTGTCCGGAATCGACCAAATCACATTGTACTGTAGTTCGTCGCGTCTTTGCTATTGGCCGATAAGACGTCACGGTGGAACAACAGTGTTGTTCCTGGACGAGGAAGATCTTGACCATGTTTAGTGATTTCATAAAACAGGTTAATATCAGTGATCGGGAGGTGAACATACTTAACTTTTGGTTTTGCACTCATCTTTGAGTGTTTTCATGATGAAGATCACCCCTTCATAGTAAATTGCAGTTATTTTTGTTGGCGGTATCACAATAAGCAAAGGTATTCGATAGAAAGTAGAAACGTGTCGAAGAAATTCTGCACAGATATGGTGTCTGTTGCTACCGACGGGAAGGTACTTGAGACGCTGCGACTGAGGAAGATAGAGCAAGTAATAAGAAAATCTGATTTCTTGCTCAAGTCTTCAACCGAACGCCGCTGACTTCCTCAACTTAATTCATACAGGTGCCGTCATACTATGGCTTCAAGAAGATCGATGCGTGATGATAAACGTTTGCTTCCAATCCTTCCCAAGCAACCATGGCAATGCCCGTTCAACTTTTTTCTTTCCTTTTCACGCCCCCGTAAAAGCTTTGCGTTCTCAACCTTCTGGTCAACAGATTTGGTGTTACTGTGGTATTCTACTGTGTATGTACTCGTATTTTTCCAAGGGATTGAGCGCGGATGATATGGTGCTCATACCCGTAACTTGCAGCTATCAACGATATACTGAGGTAGAAGAGACCAGCGTTACTTGCACTAGTACTGGTAGTATGCGGATCTATGAGATGCTTCCCTAAGAGTCGAGACTGATCCCAAGTACAGTGAGGAATCAGCTACAGCCATCCGAAAACAAAGTTTACCTATGATTTTATCCAGCTAGCAAAACAGCACATGCTGTCTTTTGTTAAGAAACCGCGAGGAACTGTCAACAGCGGAAGATGGGTTCATAATCGTGCACAGTGAACAGCCACGGCAATTCCATTATCTCCAGTTTCTTGTCGAATTCTGTCAGAGGCAACTTCCTAGCAGTAGGACCCGTCCTTCAAACGAGAAACGCTGATGAGAGATGTGTCGAGCTTGATCATGCAGCCAATCGATGAGTCAGTCAGACTTATGTATTCGGGATCACAATGTTCGAGATGCATCTTATTTTATCGAATTCAAATCGTCCAGTATTCTTCCAACAGTCATTCATATAGGATAGGTGGCATCGTTTTTCGAGTTCACGAGATCGAACAAATGAGGAGGGATCGGTAGACACAGTCAGGTTTGCCTCGTTATTTGAAATTTTGCAACTGATATTTTATATTCGTGTGGATTGGGCTAAGATATATAACTAAATTTTCTTGTAATGGCCAAAGATGAAATCGTATCCATCAAATTCGTGAAGGATACGGTCCTTTCGTTTGTAACCACCATACTGGTCCATGGTACGCATGAGGCGAGTAACGTTGTCCTCATGGTCCTTGCCTTCGACCAGTGGTTCCTTGTTGCCAGTAAAGAAGGTAACGGTGAATGAGCCTGGCTGGAAAATATCAACGACCTGGCGAATCAGTCTGCAAATCGAGTCAGCGCTCGAGCTTCGTTTGCCTGGGTTCTGGATAGGATGCGAAAAGTAAGCAGGAATGGTTGTCTCAAAAGAGGCATAGGAACACTGTGGCTCAGGAGTCACGTGGATAGAGTAGTAACCATCCTCCAGAATGCCGTTGGCAGAGTAACCACAAGGTTCAAACAAGAAAGAGTCCACATTGGCCGTTGGATAGAGTTTTCGAAGTCCAGTATCCATATCAACGCGTTTTCCACCTTCCAAACCTGTTGGTTCATCACCTTGTTGATAAAAGGCTCGCATGGCAACGGGATCCAGATCCGTCATCAAGATCTCGATGGTTTCATCATGGGTGCGGTAAATCGGACCCACGTGTTGCTGCTGCTGTTGCAACGAACGGGACATCTTTGTCCACGAATAGTCTTTGTTTGCCATCCATTCCATACCATCTGTCTCGGCCATCAATTGTTCCATGTCAACTGGTTGATCGTACATGGGAGAGGTCAGATAAAGATACCATTCGTCCACGTTCGTATCACCAATCACATACGCAGCGCCGTTATCTGATGATAAAAAAAAAAGCACGATCCATCAGATCTCCATCGCGTCGGTCATTGCACTTACCAAAATGGTTGTCCAAATATTTCACCTCTTCTTCCCAACTCCTGTGAGGTCCAGGCTGCTTCTCCGGGAACATGAAGGATTTGCGAGAGTAGAAAAGTCGATGAACGGTATCAAAACCGCAACGAGATTTGGCAATCTCCAAGATGTAAGGCAGTGCCTTCAACAAAGTTGTTGTACCACATGTCTTGATGACCAATTTGTGGGGGTAGACAAACATAGACGACTCACTGGGAAAGGAAGAGAGGGTTGCGAAGACGCGATAGATTCGTCAATGGAACTGCTTGATCCTGGTTTCTTTTTTTTTTCTTCCTCTCAAGGAATTGGACGTTCGAATGAAATTTTTTTTTCTTACCTGAGTAAATAAGCATCGACATGATCGTTCTGGATAACACTAAGAACAGTGCATTTGACAGTAGCAAGCATTGCATCCCAAGTGGGACGATCGACGGTACGAAGATTGTTGTAAACACCAAGAGGCAAGCCGGGTTCTTTCGGTGTAGGCGGATTGGAGACATCAGACATGTCTGAATCCGAGTTATCAGTAGTAATGGTAGTATGCGGAGTTTGGGGAGTTTGGGGAGAAGGCGAGAACCAGATCTCGAGTAATTTTTCAGGGCCTTCAAAACAGCCATGTTCAGCGGAGTAGTTAGCGCCGCTGGGAGGAGGTGCGGATGGAAGAGCGAGTTGTTCGATGACCATTGTTATCGTTGTTTTGTTTTGTTTTTTTGCTTGGATTTGTTGTATAGAGTTGCTTGTATCAGAGGTAGCGTGGTGGCGCGTGGTTCTTGGTTGATTTTTTTTTTGTGTTGTTTTTTTTTGTGGTAGTTATTGAGTGAAAAAATAAAAATAAATATCAAAAAAAAAAAGAATAAAAATTAATTAAGAGAGTTGGGAGTGTCAAGACCAAAAGTTAGAAAAGTGAAGCCGAAAGGGTAAGCTAATAAGAAATCGAACTAAGTTATTCTTGTTAGAATCAGAGCGCATAGCAATAAAAAGTTTGTTCAGTGGTTTGTTTTGTCGACAGAGACGACGAAATAAGAAGGCTGTTGGTTAAATTGAATTGGTAAAATTGTGCGAGTGGAAATAAACGATGGTAGGAAAAGTAATAACCATTCGTATGAACAATTTACCCCCAAAAGAAACAAAAAAAAAAGAAGAAAGAGAGAAAAGCAAATTGCTCTAATGCTTCCAGCGTCTCGCTTGGTTCCCGTCCTTTTATCTCAAAAAAACTTTTCCAGTGACTTGCATTCATTTTGACTACAGCCAATCATATGACTTTAAAGTAAGCCCTGTTTTTTTGTTCCACCTAACCAACTATACCCACATCGATAATGACGTCTGTTAACACTCTTTTCATCTTGTGACACATCCACTCATCGATACAACTATATGCATATTTACTTCATCATCATCATCATTAAAAATAAAACATGAAAATCAACTGCACGACGACCATTTGATTTTATGCAAAGGACTCTAATAGTCAACAATGGTACCTGAAATCTATTACAGCGATCTACTGCCTATTTTAACGCTTTATGCCTCCTGCAGCCGCACATCACCTTCTTTAATCTATCAATACATTAACTTGGCAACTCACGCATATAGTCGAATTCTTTCCATTCTTCTTTTGGCCTGAAAAGAAAGGCCCGATTTTGTCTAACCGTTTGACAAAAAAAACTTCGCGTACAAATAACCATTAGAACCGACGAGGACCGAAACTATAAACGATCAATGCATCGAATTTTGTGTCACTAATACTAAGCGACCTTGCAATAATAAATAAATAAAGGCTATTGGTCGGAGTATTTTATCCATGAAGATGTATGCAAGTCCTTGGACACCTTAGCTAAGAAGGTTTTATCCTTTTTTCATTTCCTGGTCTAAAGTATCACAAATGCCCACACCATGTTGTGTCCTTAAAACGGGTAAATCTGTGGGAACTCGCGGAAACACTGAGAGACTGTCAATCATCGAAAAAAAAAATTTTTTTTGTCTAGAAGAGTCAAATACAAGGGTAATTTGTATACTATCACCACGCTAAACCATAGGCCATTGACCCTTGCGCATTTGAGAATGACTAAGGCTATGAAATCATTTCTTTTCACAAGTGGAATTCGTTGCCCAATCTTAGTAAAACTTGGACACAAGCTTTTATCACTGTGTTATTGTTATTGTTCGTACAGAGGAGAGACTAAAATGACTTCTGCTTAAAAGGAACAGTTTGCTACGGTCTAGACCAATCGTGGTCAGTATAAACTCTGCCAAGAATTTTTCACTTAACTTGACTTGCCATAGGCATGGATCTATGACGATTGACGAAATAAATCCACACATTGAAAATATCATGGTTGCAAGGATTTGGCACGTGTGGGCCATACACCCCCCCTTACTCTCGCCACTGGAAATCAAAGCTAGACACATCTTGATTTTCACACGGCGACCGGATGGCGGAGAGATACAGATGACGCTTTGCGTAACCAGATTCTTTGAATCACTAGTAACTTACTCTATGCAACGGGTCCCTGGCGTTACGTAAGGTGCTAAACACCCACGAAGAACAGCAAGCTACAATGCATCTTTGCTTTTTTTTTTTTACTTATGTCGCCACATTAGCATCATTTTAAGTGATAAAGATCAGGGATCATTTGACAAACAAGTGAATGCATAGACATTTAGTGTTTTTTGTTGTTGTTGTTGTTGTTTTGCAAGGGGTAATTGACGATGAACTTCACAGGGGTTGAAAGAGATCTTCTTAAACACGGCCCGCTACATCCGGATGAAGAACGTATAAAAAAAAATAACTATGAAGTCTGACCGCTGATTTATTCGCGATCCTTGCGGAGTTCTTTCTGAAGATGAGTATTCTCAAAATGTAACAATGCAAAAATGTCCATGTAATGGTAAATTGGACTCTTTGTTTGATGATCAGTGTCTATTATTGTTGGGCACATTGAACGCCTCCATGCTCTTCCTCACTCTCGTCGTCTTCATCGTATGCATTTCTTGAATGTCCTGCTGCACCAAATGCTTCCATATCACCAGGAATGAGAGCACATTCATCAATGATTTCATGGTTCGTTCTCTTGGCAGGTGGTCGCTGTGGCAAAATAGCTTCAAGGCTGGCTATCTGTGTATGTGTTGCAAACATATCATTGGGAAATTCCACATCAAATTCCACGTACAGATCGCCTCGATCATCTGACCGTTTGTAGATTGGCATACCCTCATGGGGGATACGTTTCACCATACCGGGCTTAATTACCTGACCTGCAGGATGAGATACGTGAATACCACGGCCATCAAGATGCGTCAGAAGGATCTTATCGAATCCACAAAGTGCTTCAGTCAAACTGATCTTGATACGACATAAAAGATCAGCTCCTTCTCGCGTAAATTGCGCATGTTCCTTTTGGTTCAAAACTAGGTTCACATCTCCCGGTTCAATACCCGGCTACCCCGCACGTTATTAATCATCCGACATGACAATGCTATCTGTTTACCTCTTGATCACCTTCACCTTTCATCACAATCTTTTGGCCATTTTGCATGCCCTTCTCGATATAGATATCCAAATACTTTTTCTCCACCGTGACCTTCTTGCCTTTGCATTTCTTGCATCTGTCCTTGGCAATCTGACCAGAGCTGTCGCATTCACCACACGGCACCTGCATCTGCTGAATCATACCCATGCCAACTTGACGCATTGCCACTTGAAAGCCACGACCTTTACAAGAAGTACATTTCTTTACTGCACCTGTCTTTCCACCCTTGCTAGAAAAAAGGTATCAGAAAGATTCTTGAATTTCAAGCCGGTCCAACCCTTACCCACTACAGTTACTGCAGATGACATTCTTTTCCAGCGCAAGCTTAGTACGCTTGCCATTGTAAAGATCTTCCAGGCTAACATGAAGTGGATATTTCATGCTTTCGCCCTTTCGCCGACGAGGTGGCATGCCTCCGAAACTCGCTCCACCTCCGAACTCAAATCCACCTCCAAATCCGCCTCCAAAAAGATTTGCAAACAGATCATCTGCAGACATGCCAAAACCTCCACCTCCACCTGGTCCTTCTTCACCAAAGCGATCGTACTGTTCACGTTTTTCGGGATCCGATAAAATTTCATATGCGTGAGAGATTTCTTTGAACTAAAACAAAAGAGAGATAAATGACTTAAATCCTTGTTCATCTCAAACATACCCTCTCGCCTTCCTCCGGGTTTTTATCAGGGTGATATTTCATAGCCTACATGACGCCCATTGGAAAAGTTAGATCACAAATTCCAAAATATAAGATCAAATGGCTAACGATCTGAACAATGTCTTGGTCCAGCCATATCTTCTTTTAACGGACTACTCTCTTTTCTGCTTTTACATACCAGCTTGCGGTAAGCCTACACAGAGATAAATACCAAATTCAAACGTGAATCGTTATACCTTCTTAATTTCGCTATCACCTGCGTCTGGTGACACTCCCAAAACATCGTAGTATGTGGTCTCGACCGCCATGACAAAGAACGAGTAAAAGAGAGCCTTGCCCTTTTTTTTTTTTTTTTTCTAGAGACTACTTTTTCACTGAGCACTGACCAATCGCTTCTTTGCATTTTGGAGCATTACGTCATAGCACTAGTTGTATAAAAAAAAAGCAATTCTTCCTTTTTCCTATGCCGCAGTGCTCGTCTGAGCTGCTGTCCTGAATGCCCAGCATTTTTCGTCTGTTGACGTTGGGTGAGAAATGTCTGGTATATGGTTGTTTTAGTCGGTATACTGGGAGAGGGAAGTCCCCGCCTACAGCGGATGGTGCCAAACAGTAGCTCACACGATGAGAAGACTATTCCTGATGGATTAGTTTTCCCGGAAGTAAAAAAAATCAATCAAGAACCGGCCCTTCTACGATCTCAGTTGCTCTTGTTAATCAGCCACCTTGGAAAGTTATATCATTGTAGTAACACATTAAAAATGAAATGCTCTCCGTTTCATGTTATACAGTTCGTTTTATATCGTCTTTGAAGTTAAAGCATGCAATACTCTGATCTAAGAATGAAGCTCCTCCAAGCTTGTCGCCCACACTGAGGGTTAAAGGGGCAGTAACTGTTCTTCTGAATAATGAAACTTGGTATCATGTACACTCGCATTGACCACAGCTAACCAAATTGTATGACAAGCTGCGTAAAGTACATAAAAGAGAGCAGGAAAAAGAAGAAAATATTGGCTTGAATAGTTGTAGACAACATATAAGGCGAACAAGGGATCATTACTGGCGCACTTTTTGCAGGGCCCGAAGGACGGCCGCCGGTGTAGCCTTTGGGAGTCCGGAGTTTAGCCTGTAACCCCATCTCTCTGTCGGTCGACCGTTGTTGCAGTCACTTTTGCAAACTCCTAGAACAACTTTGGTTAATACGTGCCACTGTGCTCAAAAATGACGTTAAGTAAAACCAAAACTTTAAACGTTAATACGTGCCACACTTGTAATTTTCAACCCTCAGCCGCTGTATGGACTGCATGGCGTTTGGCATCAAATGCATAGTGTGTAGGGAGTTGGGCAACTCGAACTCGTAGCATCTGATCATCCGATATTGCGCTTCGTGCACCAAATCCATTGTGTACCTTTCGCAGGTAAAGACTACTAAAGAGCTTAGAACCTGCAGTTCATAATCAATGTGAACAAAAAGGAAGTCATCTTTGACTACAATTCCACAGGGGAATTGCGTCGGGCACTCCTTCACCTCAGATTAAGTGTCCAAGAATGAGGGTTTTCGGAAGAAGTAACGAGCATAAGTCTAATTCAAGACATTCCTAAGATAAATGTTTGTTCAGTGTGATAAATTGGTGTGATGTAATTATGATTATACAATACATCGGCATAAATGTACTACTACTCTTTCGAATATATAATTCATGGCGTATTGACACTTTGGTTATTCAAACTATTACATCTCTTGCATATTGCCAGGTAGCAAACGCTTTCACAGTGGGGCATTCTTACCCTCGGACGCTTTTAGCTTGTGTCTCATTATTGCGGTTTGACGAAAGTATTGAAGTGAGAGCGCCCGACGAAACTCCCTTCCACAGACATAGGGCGAGGGAATTTTCAAGGAAACGAGCTTATCCATCATTAGTTATGGCTCGTTTCCAAGTTCGACTGTATCATTAACTGGGCTGTAAGGACGGTTGTGAGGTTTAATTTCCACTGTGATTATTGGTGTTCTCTCTGTGGAGTAACATACATACACTATGTAATCCGGTTTAAAGATCACTTAATTTAAATCGTCAGTGTACAACTCTATCTTCTTGTTTGCCCTACGAAATGTTAAGAATATTGTTGGACGTACTGTGGAATTAGCATACGCTACCATTCACAATCTAGCTCCTCCTCAAAGTGGAAGATGATGTCAAGCAAATCCGCCAGATACTTGTGGATAAATGTATCCTCAATTTTTCTTGAACTTTCTCCAGCGTTTTAATATTTTCCGGTAGTTTGTGATCACAGCATTCATGCGGCATCATCTTTTACTACGTTAGTATGATTGCAAGATACATCATGTCCTGCTACCCACTTGTAATGATTTTTTCAAACTTTTTAAACTGTTCACAGAGGTGATATCTTCCGCCTTTGAGTCTAACATAATGCTATGACTTCCGCCAATGCATCATCTGCCTTCATTTTTGCAGCGCTGGGATTAGACATAACGTGCCACATGTCAAATTTCGTGAGGTCGTAAGCCGAAGGCAAAGTTTCAGCCCAGTAATCTCAAAGAAAAGACTGCCGGCGCTCCAAATCGCTATGTTCTACATTCAAACCAGGTAGATTAAGATTTGCTGTTGCCATGGTTATTGACTGGATGATGTGTAGAGAACGGTTGTTGCGAGGGAATGTAAAGCCGCAGAACCTATGACCTAACTTATATCTGAGACTAATGGAGCGAGACTCGTAGGAACATGTTTGTGCTACTGATTCTTTGGATTCTATCCATAGCTACACTTACCCAGAAGAGGTATGGACAAATCGTTCTCTTTTACATTGCTCATTTCTATAATATCTAATTGAGAAATATAATAAAAGCTAGATGTTTTTGGTACGTCTATTAGCATTTTCAATAATAGACGGAACGTTTCCGTTGTGCTGACATTGAACAATATGACATGCAACGATGTGCAACTGAAAAGAGATGTATATTCGCATTTACACCTGGAAATAGGTAGAATTCTTTAACTGTAGGATCCAAAGACTGACTTGACCACTCCTTCCGCATCCTTTTTCTTTGAAATAAATATCCCAATTAATTTTGAACAGCATGGTTCAACTGCTTTAATTGATCAAGATATGCTTGTAGTTGCCATTATTCTCTAATCCGTTTTCCAGTGTAGTATATTACATCTTGTTCTACTGTGATGTAGCAAGACAACTCAGTAAAAAGTCATCTTCACTAATATAGCACACAATCACCTGGCATTATAATTAACGGATAAACAGAATAACTCTCCACACAATTTCCGGTTAAACAGGATTCAATTATTCACACTCATCAAACATCCAGGAACGGTACTCAGTGAGCCTGTGAAACTTTTTCTTTTTTTTTTTAGAGGCATAAAAGGATTAAATCTGCTATTCAGAAATGGACACCACTCTCACGATACTTAGTTTTGTATTGTTGATCCTTTGATTACCTTGTCTATCATAACCAGTCCGTCTCGCACGCAGAAGCAAGGATGCAGGAATCTGTTCACCAATACCCGGTAGCCTGAGCTTAAACATTGACCTCACATAAATGGTAATAACAAGGATCCCCGACCACCATCGAGTATTTCTAGGCGAGGACAACAGATAGAAGATGGAAAAAAAAAATACTTCTATTGTTCGGATGTGCATGTGTTGTTGTTCACATAGAGGTAGTACAAAGGTACAAGAGACCGCGCTTTCTTTTTTAAAAGGTTACCCCTACTTTTGTCATTAAGACGTTGAGAGTAAGCTCTTTCATTTTAGAATTCGTCATGGCTAAACGTCTCATTTACACTATATGAGAAATTATCAACATTTGATATGTAATAATCTATTTTTCCTTCTTAAGATATTTACCTTCAATTCCGTTAAACGTTCTATTGGAAGAGACATATAATATCTGCGTGGAATTAGTACGTTTCGCATCGAAAAGTAGGCCGGGATAATAGGGGTTTGTGCAATAGGTTGGTTCATTGTGTTTCAAGGAAATGTTTCACCCAAACAATCAACCATATTTAAAAAGGAAGACCGTTCCTTTTTTTTTTCCCTTTGGCTCTGTTTCACAAATAACATCCCGGTAAATGTCGATCTACCCATAAACACGACTATTCTTGTCTTTGCATAACATCTATATCAAGACATCTTGGCTGCGTGGGTAGCTTTCGTTCGTCACATAAGTAAGTAGATGCTATCATAACCAGGTTACTCATCTTGCGCAACAGATCGACAGAGGTTGCAACGCTTCAGGTCCTCTGCATTGCTACCAGATCTTTTTCTTTCTTTTTTTTTTCCGCACACCAGTCCCACCAGCCCTCAAGGAAAAACTATTTTTACGAGTAAGTAAAAAAACAATATCCATTTACTAACCATAAATGAATTTTTATAATGCTCGAGCCAATGTTGTGTCTGCAAGGCCAGTTTGCGTCCCTTGCCAATCTATGTACGGATGACTGCATACTCAATCCCTTAATGGCAAAAATCCGGCTCTTCATAGATGCAAAGTCTATTATACAGTAGTTTAAAAAGCGTTCAATAGACGGTGAACAGAATACAGAAGCTTATTGTTTCGTTACTCAAAAGGCCAAAAAAAGAAGTTGAAATCGTTTAATCTGACTTTAAAAATCAAAAGGTGGTAATTTTTTTTTCTCTCTTGCAGAGGTGTTCAACTCAGTCCTTTCCTTTCATCTCGGGCACTTCTCGCGCCCATTACCCACTTCAACGCCATTCTCATCATCATTCATTCGACGACTTACCTTCCTTCATGTCTCTCTTCTCTAAACTTACCAAAAACAATGAGAGGACGCTTTACCCCTGGTCACAGCGCAAACTGAGTGGCAGTAATTCGGTTTTACCGAGATTCGGCCATGCTGCCGCCGCATTATCCTCTGATCACCTTGTTATATATGGTGGTATTCACAGAAGCTCCAGCAAGAAAGATTTGTTCTATATTGATACCAGTAAGGTGTTTTCATGCTTACTAGAAAAGAGAAATAATGTTCATGGTTAGACAACCTTTCTGCAAGCCATATTAGTACGACGGGGGATACGCCAAGTCCACGATGCTCTCCAGCCATTGTATCCATGGGATCATTTATTTTATGTAAGCACGCAACAACTGATTTCTCAGAAACCTTATTGCTTTTTCTACCAGTGTATGGCGGAGAGCCGATCTTATCGGATGACAAATGGGATCCCAACCTTTATTTGTTGAATCTTAACACGCGACAGTGGATTCGTGTTCAGATGGATAGTCAGAAACCTGTGGAACGATCTGGCCATTCGGCCGTTGTAGCTAACGGTGTGATGTATGTCTGGGGTGGCCAGCGTGCTGGAAGATATCTTGATGATTTGGTCGCATTCAATGCAAGTTCTTGTATGTCTCGGCTAGGAAGAGAGAGAAAAGGAAAAAAGGAAGGTGAAACTCAATATTTGTTTTGCAGATCCTGCCAATCCACATTGGGAATTTTTGTCCACCAACGAGGGACCGTCGGGGCGGTCAGGCCACGTGTCTGTGATTTATGACAATAAGCTATACATGTAACTAAATCCCAAAAGTTTAATGAGGAAAAAGAACTAACCCATACTTGTAGTTTCGGAGGTACCGACGGCGATCATCTCTACAACGATGTTTGGTTGTTTGATCTGCAGATGCACACATGGGCCCAAGTCCCCGCTGTCGGCTTTATCCCGAACCCACGTGAAGGCTGCTCTGCCGCATTGGTGGACGATGTAATGTACATCCATGGTGGTCGGGGTGTAGATGGCCAAGATCTAGGCGATCTATGCGCCTTCAAATTTCGAAGTAAGTAGCCCGACCAAAAAAAACCCAACGCGTTGGCTAACCGTCCCAAAGGTCAACGATGGTACATGTTCCAAAATATGGGCCCGGCTCCTTCTCCTCGTTATGGCTTGACCATCACGGCTGTAAAAGAGAAAATGTATGTGATTGGTGGTGAATCCGTCGGAAAAATGGAAGACGCCTCCATGGTCTACATCCTCGACAGTGGTAAGTGCTGGCCTTCCTTTTCCCTCGCGCAAACCCGCTGATTTGTTATTCGCGCTTTGTTTTCGTTAGCAAAAATCAAGTATCCTCCGGAAACAGTGGTGCAGGCACCATCTCAACCAAGTGCATCTCCTTCGCCCTCCTCTTATTCTGTTGAATCGGACTTGTCACAAACACTCCCTCCACCACGTGCCGCCTCGTCGCCACAAAACTCACAAAGCACACCGATCCGCTCTCCTCAACCTCAACTTGTACCGCAGTATCCACGACAACACTCCCCCGCCATGAATGGCAATGATTTATCTCCATATCTCGATCCACAATCATCCACATCCACGCCGCTGCCCGGTGCGGGCGGCTCTTCCCGTCCTAAACCGCCTTATGCTGAACAACAGCAACAGGTAACAGCAATTGCTTTTTCCTTTATGTCTCTGACCGTTTGCCACTTTAGCCGGTACGACCTCCACGCCATATCCCCGAAGCAGCACTACGCCGTCCGCGTGCCACGTCGCCGATGTCGCTGTCTGATATAGAAGGAGGAAGTTCGGAGTCGCGCCGTCAACCTTCGGCTTCACCGACGTCGCCCACGGCATCTATGGAAAGTGAGACGTACGCAGTCAACCGAATGCAACGCAATCCGGCTGGTGACGATTACGACTACCATTCCTCCTCCTCTTCTTCTTCACGTGCTGGCCATCCTTCTTCTCCGCAACGTCCGTCGTCCACTCGCAATACACTGGGCCCTCTGTCTCCTCCACCAAGACCATCACGCGATGGCGTCAATCTAGTCAGCGCATATCGTCATACGCTGGCGGCTAGTTCAGAATCGTTAACGGACCATTATTTCGACGATCGACCCAAGCAGCCCGATGCTCAGCCTCCAGCACGCCCTAAACCAAGCCCGTCTGAAGTAGCACAACAGGAAGATAGGGCAATGCTGTTGAGAGAAATCAAGGCTCGAGACACAATTATCAGCGAAATGAAGAAAAAAGAACAATGGTGGCGCACAGAAGTTTCCATTGCCCGCAAACAACGTGCCCTCAAGGGCGACATCCCTGAAGATGACCCCGATACAGACGCAGCTATGCTCATGGATCTCGGCGAACTCGACCAAGAAAAAATGATGTTGTTTGATCAACTGGTAGCCGTCAAGTCCGAAGTTCGCCGCGTACGTGCTAGTATCGGCCAACAAGCCCAGCCCATGTCGGACAAACTTCTCCAAGCCGATCGCATGCGCACAGCGGCGCTTCAAGAAGCGGCTTACTTCAAATCGAAATACCTTGCACTCAAATCGCGTCAGGAGAGCCAACTCGCTGTAGCGGAAACGCAGCGTGCAGAAGAGCTCGAAGTACGTTTGACCGCAGCCCTCCAAGAAAACGAAGCCAACAGCCGATTGCTGCAACAATTGCAAAAAAGAGCGCAACATGATCACAACGCGCGCATCTCCGCCGAAGAGCGGGCAAAAGAAGCAAGTGAACGGGCAGAGGAGTCTCAGGAAGCACATCAACGTGCCCTGGAAGATTTGGCAAGCCTGCACGCTCGCGCAACACGGGCCGAAAGTCAGATGCGAGATCATGCTGCCAAGGTGGCTGAACTGACACAGGAACTCACCCAAGCGCTTGCGGATAACAGCTCGGTTCAATTATCGGAGGCACAAATTAAAGTATCGCAATTGGAAGCAGCAAATATGAAGTCCAGGAACGAAATAGCCTCACTAAAACAACGTCTAGCGGAAAGTGTGGATGACATTGCCCGTCTACGTTCCCTTCTTAACGAACGCGAAGAAGCATTAAGCGAGGCAACACGCCATTTAGAGGACTCAGAAATTCAGTTGGGCATGATGAAAGAAGCGATGAGCCAAAAAGGATATACAACTAGAGCGTATTAAAAAAGAAAACGGTAACCCTTTCCCCCCTGTTGTTTAGTCATGCAAATCAAAGAAAAACGTGTATATGCATAAAGGAATCATGAAAAAGAATGCTTTTTCTTTTTTGGTAAATTTGCGCTATTGTTATAAATGTCGATCTGGATCAGGAAGACGATGAACAGTGACATAGCGACTAGGTATCATATTGCTGGCATCTAAAAAGCAATTAGTGTAACTCGATGCATCAATGCTTGTTACCTTGAGGTGTAATGAGGATATACTGTGAACTGTTCTCATTTGCCACATCCATCTGGACGTAAAATGAGAGATGGATCAACATGTATCTTGCTTCTCATGCTTTACTACTTACAATGAGTTTCAGACTTTGTTTGCGGTTGACAGCATCCATGTATACGTCGAACTCATCGAGACTAATCATGCAACAATCAGATCGATCTCTTCCTGAAGCATCGCCTACCATAAAACAGGGGACGATATGCCTTGCCAAAGAGCTAGTAACAGACTAACTTGCGAAAAGGATCGTTCTCCTCCAGATAATGCTTTTGCATCTTTCTTGGTCGCAGCGCCACGACACTGATCCCCAGTTGCTACCTGCGGCAAATTAGTACGATAACCTCTCCTTCTGTTGGTTACCCGAATGGTGAGCTGTTCTTTCTCGTAATCAAACTTGATAGAGCCTCTATCGCCACGTTTATGCAAGTAATAGCTAAAATGATTTTTTGTCGCTGCGGCAGTGTGCATTCGAAACAGGACCCATCGGCTCATGCGTGAGTTCAAAGCGCGTTGCAATCCCTATTGACCCGATACATTACCATTCAAAGAATCGAGGCTTCTTTTTTTTTGTTGCACTCACCTTCACAAGGTAGCGTAACTGGTTTAATCCTTTGTGTGCTTCATTCCAAACACCGAGAGCGTCTTTGGCAGCTTTCTCCGCCTCTTCCAGTGGCATACCCATTCTACCAAGGATTACTAAACAAAGAAAAGCATACAGTGAGCACGTACATTTTTTCGCATTCCTTTTGTTGCGCTTCTAATTGTTCAATTTTGCGTAAAATTTGATCAGGTGGATCGATCGGCTCCACACGATCTGGATACTGCTCTTGTGCTCCATCTATCCATTCCTGGAAAATCTAAGTGATCTCTCTTTTTTTGACATTTCAACTTACTTTATGTTCCAATCGGCAACGATGTAAGTTGGCATGGGTTACTGCTAAGCGTTTGACTTGATCACTGTGTCTCGCCTTTCTTCTATCAAGTTCTTGCTGAACTTTTGCATACTCCTCTTCCTTTTTGTTGAGATCTTCCTACAATAGACGAGGCGTTGGTAACTATCCCAGAGTCTATCTTTTTGGGCTTACCCGTAGTTTTTGACCATGTCCTTCACTTTCGCGGAACTTCTCCTCGAGATCACGGAGTCGTAGATTGATATCTCTCAGAGCATCTTGAATAGGTTCCTGGTCGACTATCAACGTTCGTAGTTGATTTTCAAATAGACGGATACGATCAATAGTGGCGGCTTTTTCCGCTTGAAACACGGCAACATCCAGATCGTCGTCTTGCCGAATTTGTTCTTTTAACCGTTCAACCTTTTGCTGGAATCGCCTAGCGTTGACATGTTCATCAAGCTCCTGTTTCTGTAGCAAATTGTCAGCAAAGGAAAGGATGATTTTTATACACTCACCTTCTTCTGGCCTATCTGCTGCTGAAGGATCTGAATATTTCTATCCTTTTCACGGACAAGTTGTTTCAGTTCCTCTTCGTCAGCAGCATTTTTTTCGAGTTCGAGTTCTTTTTCTCTACACAACCTCGGTTAGTCCTAGTATTGCATTTTGAAAGTTACCGAATAATAGGCTGGATGTTTTGTACAAGCCATGGTGCGCCCTTGTACTCTTGCAGGGCGTGTGTGCGCATACCTCTAGCAGCGCCCACTTCCTCTAAGGTCCCTGTATAACATCGCTTGATATTCCGAGGTGGTGAAGGATGCATCACAGCGTCAGCTTCCGCACGATTCTCCACCAACAGGACTTGTTCAATATTGTGTGAGATGATGTACTGACGCTTAACCCATTCATTGTCGAACTAAAACCATGACATAAGTTTTCCTTATAGGTAAATTCCTATGTTTTTTTTTTTTTTACCCTGAGGGCACGCAGAATCGTCAGATGCTGTGGATCTGGCTCGCCGGGCGAATAGTCAAATAATTCGTAGTTTGAGACGAGAATGGGTGTTGATCGCCTAGATTATTACTTGAATCACGTACAGTTGAAAAAAGACGAAGAAGAACACTTACATTCCTCGTTGAGCAAGAATGGTCGTTAGTAATGCTTTGTCCTCAAAACACTCGACAACAAAGGCACTCATATGATTCGAAAGTAGTTTTTCAATGATATTTCCAAATTCAGGGCGCTCGAGGTGGATATATTTGCCAAACGGACCAACAGGTTTTCTTCGCTTCCATCGTGTTTCGGATGCTATATCTTGAAGAACATTAGGCATATTGGCACCGTAGACTCTCATTGCGTTGTTGGCTTGCAATCTTAAATCTCCCAATGATCTCCTCAAGCTGGCTGCAATGTTGGATACTTTATTTCGTATTGCATCTGCTTCATTTTGTTCCTGGGAAGCACGAGCGCGAAGTTCTTCGAGCTGCACCGCCTCTTCTTTTAGCACATTCATTTTCAGCGTATGCTCCTCTGCTCTCTTTTCCAGCTGTGTTATCTCCGCTCTCATGCGTTCCATTTTGTCATGATGCTCTATATTTAATCGTTCCAATGTAGCAGTAATATTTGTTTCGCATCGTCCCTGCCGCCATCGTTCCTGCGCAATATTTTCCTTCACCTCTTGGATATTCATCTACAGATGTTATCAGTGCCTTTTCTCCTCTTGACAAAGGACGTACCCCTATTTCTTTCAAGACAGCTTCTTTTGTTATTCTTTGTTTAACGATCTCATGCTTTTCTTTCTGGAATGGTCCGTTGGCGAGTAAGAACACCTCCAAACCAGCTTTGAGATCGTTGAGCACCTTGTTACTTTGTACCAATTTTTCCTACGCCAACCGTAAGTTAAGAACGACAGGTGAAATGGTTTACCTCATCTTTCTTAATGCTCTCTTGAAGATCTCTCAATGTTTGTTCTTCATTTTCCGCCTCTTTTTGGCTTTCCGCTATTTCCTTCTCCTTGCCCGTGATTTTCGCCCAAACCCATTGGTTCTGTAATTCATCAATCTGGACATCAAGCTCGCGTACTGAAAATAGCTTTTTGTACTGCTGCTGAGCATCTTTTGCCGCTTCCTTAAGTGCCGGCAAATCCTTCATTTTACGTTCGATCGTAGCCTCCATGATCTGGATACTCTCCCGCATCACTTCATAATCGCGAGCCAGCTTGGCTAGTTGCGTTCCTTTCATGAATAACTACCGGGAAAACAACAATTAGCTTCTATGCATGTGCTCGTCCTGTAGGCTTACGTTGTACTTATCCTGATCCGAACTTGACGTCAGGAACTGACGTGCTCCGTCCTGACTAAGCATCGTCAACGGGTTGTCGATTTGGATTAACATATGGTCGCGTATGACATCCACCTCCTCACGTTTTGTGGATACAACTCTTCCGTCATGATCTCTTATTTTATATCCACCCGATCCGTCTCTAAGGATCTGTCTCTCGATGCGTATGGTGTCGCCGAAAATGTCATTCCGATAGCTATCTGATCCACGATTGGTGAGGTGGACTGTGACACGGGCTGCACTAAGCAAAGACAACGAAAGACCTGTCAATAAAAAAAATAAAAAAAAACCAGCTTACTTTGATCCTTCGCGAACAAGTGAACCTAATTTTTTCCCTCGGTTTGTAGCACTCGCTTTGCCTCCCAGAGCAACCATGATCGCGGTCATAATCGCGCTTTTACCACCTACACCGCTGCCTCTTCAGTGGCGTTTCTTTCGCCAACTTTGTCATGTCCACTTACTGCCGTTATGGCCTATTACAAAGTTGATCTTAGGTCCCAGATCTATCTCCAGGTTTTTGTGACACATGAAGTTGAGTGCTTCCACACGTGCGATCGTTCCTGCTTCCGATATTTCCTTGCGATGGATACGTTAGGCAAGGACAAAGCAGACGTATATTGTCAGTTACCATGTCATGTTTGGCAGATATTGCCCCATGGTGTCTGTCATGTGATCGTGCAGTTGTGTCAATCTCTAGATCGTCCATGTCAATATCCGATCCATCGTCGCATTTATGTTTTTTTCGCGTTTCTGCCTACAATGAACGCGTGAGATATAGTCGTCATGCGAGTTCAATCTACATTTGATTCTGGGGAAGTCGAAAGGATCGGGTCGGTGGACGACAGTCTACGTTTTGGTGTTGTCGAAGTCATGATGTTGGAAGGAACAACAAGGTCTCGAAAGTGGTAACACACAGCTTACTTTGCAAGACCGGCCACCTCACTTTTTTGGAATTCGAACTTTATCTTTGAAACGTTTTATTATGTTTCTAGTAAGCCAAAGTAAAAATAATGTCGGTGGTTATCAACCCCATGAGGATCCATTCCAATCTAGATGGGTATTTTTTCGCCACTTGGTTTGTTAGTAGGGTAGCAAGCTCAGCAGCATGATCTATGCATGTGCGTCAGGCATTTGTGACACCAGTAAAAACGGACAGTATACCTAATTTTCTATTCATCATGGCAATTCGAGGCCGAATGTCCATATTGATTAATGCCTTGTCGTAACAATCTGAAATGAAAGGTTATTAGCTGTGGTGGTACAACAAAACATGCTACCTTTGAGCTCAGGTCGTGCCCAGTAGAAATCAACAGTTTCCAGTGAACCTTCCCAGGACACCCATTGATGACGAAGACTTAACAACTGTCCTAGCAATGTCTGTGTCTCTCGACGATTCATAAGGAGCGGTTGGCCTTGAAGGAGGGATGCAGGGATTGCTTTTGTGGTAGACAGGATTGTTTCCATCTGCGACTCCAACGCGCTTAACTTTGCTGAACGTGCAAATCCATAGGATAATGCAAGCTTAGCCAATGTAGGCGATGGAATGTGTGGGTTAAGCAGGACCATGTCTCCTTTCATTGTTGTTGGTCTAATCCCTTTTCAGTTCCTTTTCATTACCTATCTCGATTCCTTACTCATCTTCGTCTATTGCATATTCCAGATCTTCCTTTTTCATCGTATTTGGTTGGATCTCTACGCCTTGACATCCGTGGATACAGTCCTGAAGAAACTGCTCCGTCTGCGATGGCTGAACGCCCCATGTAACAAACGTACCATCCGAAAAGACAAACACTTCGCCACCGCCGTTTTCGGGACCAATTGTCAAATGAAGTGTGTCTGACGATGCGACTGGAACCAACTGATAGCCTGAAAATTGGATCATGCGTTCCCTGAGACTAGAAAGATGGTACGCTTCCGCTGTGCAGTATGCAGTACAATGCTGCGTCTAAAAGTATTTGTCAGACAAGGGTCTATGCCTGGTTACTTCCTTTACGTTATGCGTGTATTCCGTTGGTGGAATAGTGTTTGTAATCTCGGCATCTATCTCCATGACGCGTTTCAGTAAACTCTGAAGCGCACCTGCTTCATCTCGCTGCCCTACTCGTCGGACATTAGTTTGTGTACGCGACGATACCTAGACACTGTCAGTCTAACCACGCAGCATCGATCGTAAACTCACATGGCGAACCACTGCTGGAAGCACCGATGAGCACAGCCGTGCTCGTGACAAGGCAGAGCCTACACCCAACACTCTGCCGAGCAGGTTAACGCGATGCATAACAGAGATCTTTGTTGAACTCGACAATCATTATCATGTCGCGCGCCCTTGACCAGGTACGCTGACTTCTCGCGAAAAAGTTTAACCAATCAAAATCACGAATACCAAATGAATCCTATGCTTGGTGTAAAGGGTATGTGCCAAAAGTAGAACGCCTTATCTTTTATGACCTCGTCGCATCATATTGTTTTTTTTTTCTCATCCTATGGACGCATCTATTTATTCCAGAGCCAATACCAAGGCGTGATTAGTCCGGGAGGCCTTGGTGGGAAAGATTCTCACCCACCGGCAGATATGGCGCAAGTGGTTTTGAATGGACCAAACTTTTACTCTCGTTGACTAGATGCAGTTTAAAGTTTGGTGAAATTTTTGACTATGCACCATAGCTGCTGCTAATCATGAAACTTTGTGAGACTTCATTCATTCATTTATTCTGAGAATTAGATGACAACGGATAGTAGCGTATCATTGCTAATTTTCTTTCTGCTAAGGTATTTGTTTGCTCCTTTGAGACTACTCATTGTTTGATCATACAATAGCTAGTATCTTTCGGAAAACCCGTATTCAGTGCAAGTTATCATCCTTGGTGCTACAATTGATGTTTCCATTCTCAGTAACGATCCATCCCCCCTTTTTTTTAAAAAAAAAAAAAAAAAAAAGTACACCATGCCACTCATCACTCACATGCTATGGACTTGTTTCCCGGCAGCCAGATCAGAACTTTTTGGATTTGAGAAAGATAGATGAGATGTATATAGTTCTCTTATTCATTCGTCTTCCCTTACACGTGGTATATACGACTACGATCTTGGGAGGTAGACTAAGATTATAGTCCAAGTTCTACTGTCCTCGTGCGGAGAGACTATAATCCCACAGGATGCGCCCATGGGTCCTATTGCCCTGTTTGTTTTTTATGTTCTATTCATATAAAACATACATAAAAGGTAGCTTCTTTTCTCTATTTTCGTGTCCAACCTATTTGTGACCTTTCGATGATGGCCATATTATCCGGAGTAATTGAAATACGTCCCATAAATTTCATGTTGTGCCGTTCACATATAGCTTCGACCTTGTCTTTGTCAAAAAAGGAGAATAACAAGTCATCGTGTTTACCACATGTGTCGGGTATGGGTTTGGTCTTTTGTCCTGTTACAACTGCAAATCTGCCCGTACTTGCGCAAAGTTCATAAATGCCTATTGAATTTAGAGACAGAGGAAGGGTAGCCGAAGGATCAATTTCAGGACAATATTCGGAGACAAAGTGGCTGTATCCAGTTGCTCGCAAAATGGCATTTCCAAGTAGCACAAATGAAATACGTAGTGGTGCAAGGCTGGGACTTCCTTCCTTTGGTACGTAGGGACGGAGGTAGTTGCAAAGACGTTGTACTGTCTCGATCTCTCTCGATGTCAACCCGTCCAGCTGAGAGTGGTCTCTAACGTCCTTCTCCGAAACATTACCTTTGATCGACCGAGATGTCAAAATACTTTTCATACAGGTTTTAAGCAGGCGACGTCGTGCTCTCGACACATCTTTTGGTAATCGTTTGTTATCGCTATATCGGCAACTTTCATCTTCTTTCCCTTCCTCTTCCTTATTAGCTCGCTGTCCTTTTCCTCTCGTTCTACTGTCAGTAGACAAACCTTGTCGAGAAGAATGAGTTTTTACCTCTTTTCATCCGTGACGGCTACTTACTTAACGATGGAGTTGGGTGACCCCGCTCCATTTGCTGTCGCTGTGCTTCCCATCGTGGTGCCAGATTGAGGCATAACAAGACGCGACAAACATACTCCAGAGTTCGTGAGACGAGACGACCATGCCATAAGTTTGTAACAGAGGTAGAGTACTGTCGAACAGCGCGAATCAAGAGCCTTGTCATCTTTGGTGGGGCAAGGTTGGATACTTCAAGATTGATAAGATCTGCCAAATCTGTCCATAGGCGGTGTCTGGTTTCATTTTGTTTTCGCTGACTTGGTGAAAGAAAACGGGTGTGCATGTACTGAAGATGAGAGTTTGTTATAAAATGGGCTATATCAGGTAAGTCCTCCAGACGAGATTCCAGACTAGCCATTGGTGGAGGGACCATGAGATATCCATCTTCAGTGAGAACGGAGGGATCGCGAATTTGAGATGGGGTCAGCAGAAGCCAGGCCAGCTTAAAACTGGACGGTCTCCTTTCAGAGAACTTGAACAAAGTGCCTCGCCAAACCAGTTGGCGAGCAGCGTACTCTTCAATAAGCAAGCGTATAACAATAGAAAACTGTGCCATGCTGGCCGTGACTTTGGCAGCTACTTCGTGAACGGTCGTAAGAAATAGGTCCCTGGCTTCTTGTGTCAAATCGGCACGCATCAGATCCATGACTGGTGCGGTGATAGGTACGATTCTTTCTTCTGCTGGTGGCCCCCTCATTTTCTTTCCGGGGATTTTTCTGAAATGCGGCGTGTATAACACTTTTTCAGCGATCCTCTCATAATGTTTCTCTACGAATATCCTCCACGCAGCAATTGAACCTCCTGTCTGAGAAAGACGGGAGCGTGCCATCTCTTTAGTTATCTCGGCATTGTATTCCTTGCTCAGGAACTCCACAATCCTGTCCATGGTTCCACGCGGAATAGATTTACGCGTCAAAAGCTCCTTTTTTAATTGCTCCGTGCGCTCTAGTGTTGGAATCAGGATAATGCAAAGTTCGACTGCTCTTTCAAATGCAAGTTCTTGGGCAACTATGCACTTGGACTTATCCATGAAATCTGCATCTGTTCGAATACTCCGTTTTTTAAGGGGTTTAAGGGGTTCAACTTGACAGTGAAGCACTGCAGGACCCAGCGTGGTCATTGGGGTAAGTAAAAGAGGAAGGAGGAAGGCACTCCAAGTAAAGCAGTCCACAAGAGCAAAAAAAAAATCACGTGTATGCCCTGATTTTTTTATTTGTAAGGGCGACGAGGCACCAGCTTTATTCAAGTCACGGGTTCAACGGAAGGGACGGACCTGTAAAAATCATTCTGATCAGGGGATGGCTAGGTTATGGCGTGTAGGTTTAGGGGACTATAACATGTATACGGGAAAAGAAGAAAGAATAAAAAAGGGAATAGCTAGCCTAGGAAGACTAGTGACTTCTTGTCCACGAAGTCCGAGGTATACTTCAGAGGCTTTTGATAGGTGTGGTGGGTGTTGAAAGGGATGGCATCAATGATGAGGGAATTACTACGGACACTCCAACGGGACACTCCAGTCCCCCCAAAAACAAGCGGATACTGAACTTCCTGTTAAGTGAGCTACGATGGAGTGCCCCATGTTGGAGTGCCAGGACACTATATTACAGGACACTCCATTATAGAACACTCTGATGTGGTACAGACCGTGAGTACTATGGGAATTGAATTTGTTCTTCTGAAAAGTATTATGAGACACTCCACTACGGGACACTCCAACATGGGACACCCCATCGTAGCTTAATTAGGCATTTGGTACTACTTTATATCTATGTTTGAAATAAAATGTAATAGGAAGTTCAGCATCGGCTTGTTTTTGGGGACTGGAGTGTCCCGTTGGAGTGTCCCGTTGGAGTGTCCGTAGTAATTCCCCAATGATGAAACGCCAGTACGAATCCCAAGGTGCCAGCAGAGCGCTACTGACGACTTGGCAAGTCAGAACAGGTGCGGTGGGTGTAGGAAAGCAGAGGTGGTAGAAGGATTGGTGGATGGCGTGAGGTGAGGGAGCGGAGCTGAGATAGGTCGACCAGATCAGATACATACCGGCCATTTCTGAGGACAGAGGTACAGGAAATTGGGGGGTGTCACTTGTTTGACAGCATAGTGGGCAGAGGGAGGAGGAATAACGTGAGGGGGCATGTCGATGTAAAGTTTTCCGTACAGGAAGGCGATTGCGGAGGAACCGATACCAAATGGTCCGAGCTCGGGATTGGATGGGAAGTTCCCAGAAGCGCTGTCAGATAGAAGTAGGTGGCGGTGGAGGGAGTGTAATGAGCGGAAGTGGGCAGTATGGGATGATTTCCCGGAAGGGAACATAGGGAAGCCGATGTTTGGCGTGGAAAGGTCGAGCGTCAACCAGACCATGATCTGCCCATCGACAGCTAGAGGGGTGGGAGGGGAAAGTAGTGAGACGGGCAAAGAAAGGAAAGAGGGGACGGGGAAATCGGCGAAGTCCTTCGAAGTGACGGGCGATCAGCTTCTTGCCAAGTGAACGTTTGGCTCCAGTTCGGTAACGAAGGAGTCCAACTTGGCGATCGAAGATATACGCATCTTGTACTCGGATTTTCTGCCAAGTGACGGAGGAGATTAAGTGAGGTAGACTCTTAAAGTTTCCCGTGGTGGAGAGTAGGAGAAAAAGGTAGATCGCCAGCGAGACGTCAACCACCTAAGACCGGTCCAGAGCGTGTTGATCAAAGGCTTTCAGTAGGAGAGAAAAGGTCCCAGGCATAGCTGTGGAAAGAAGAAAGGTAGGAGGGGATCAGGAAGTTTAGTACAGGAAAAGATATAGTAGACAATCCAGTGTGAAGCAAAAGAAGGTGTAAACGTCGAAGAGAAGATGGGAGAATCCATCGGAGCTGAAGAACGAGTTGTTGTGTGGATGGTTCTAGAAGGGAGATACCGCCCATGGATTTCGGTTGGGCAAAGGTGTTGTAGCTAATGGCAGGGTGTTGTCGGCCGTTGAGAAAGCGAAGGTTGGTGGATTGAAGTTGAGTGAAAAAGGCTTTTGGGACCGGGAGGACACGTAGAGTATGCCATAGCCGGGAGAGGGCAAGCGTGTTTAGGACCGTGGCTTTACCAAGGATGGAGAGACCGCGGGATTGGTGGATGGAGCGTGTGTGCACTATCTTTCCCAAGAGGTCGTGGCAGTGCTTGTTGGGTTGTCCAGGCAATGGCATATCCTAGGTAAATGAGGACGTACGTGAAAGTGCGATCGAACTAGTTAGTAATGTCATATTGTTCTAGGTAGGTGTAATAATATCGGTCGTAGAGATGTGTCCAATTGAGATATAGACACATCATGTAGCAATACGGCTACAGTAGTGACCCAAAGGTCAGAGCGAACACCAGCCAGGGGGAAAATTTGAGTCTTGTGGATATTCAACCGGGCATTAGACGCAGCGCAATACCGGTCGATATGAGACCAGACGCGAGAAAAATCCACTGGGCTGTGGAGGAAGAGAAGGACATCGTCAACGTACGCCAAAGTTTTCAGAGGAGAAGGCGGAGGGCTGTTATAGCCGGGTGCGGCTATTGGCGATATGAAGCCGTGGATGGAGTCATCGTGGAGCACTCTGCGCAAAAAAAGGTTCGAAAGCAAGATTAAAAAGGATTGGGGAGATAGGATCTCCTTGATGTAGTCCACGCTTTTGGTGGATTGGGGCAGTCAAAAAACCATTCACATTGACGCGCAGCCTGGTAGTGAAGAATACACTACAGGAAAAAATCTTAGGAAAATCTAAGAAAAATCTAAGAAAAATCTAAACATCAGAATCTTGGAAAAATCTTTATATTTTTCCCGGAGTTAAGATTTTTCTTAGATTCTTCCTTAGATTTTCCTAAGATTTTCCTAAGATTTGTCTTAGATTTTCTAAATGATGTTAGATTTCTCTTAGATTTTCCTGAGATCTTTTGATACCAGTTAAGATTTTTCTTAGATTCTTCCTTAGATTTTCCTAAGATTTTCCTAAGATTTGTCTTAGATTTTCTAAATGATGTTAGATTTCTCTTAGATTTTCCTGAGATCTTTTGATACCATTAAGATTTTTCCTAGATTTCAATCAGATTTTTCCAAGAGCTTTCCAAGATTATTCAGATGCTGTTAGATTTTCTAATATCTT
>JNEV01000855.1:0-42881 GCA_000697495.1 Saksenaea oblongispora B3353 | reverse complement strand
CCCGCCATACCCTCTCCTACCTCTCGCGTTCCTGTGAAACGACGTGAACTACCACCATCGTCATCTATGCGACCATCGGAAGCCCAATCGAGGTTAGCTTCCACTCGACCTGCTCGTCCAGAACCTCGAGATTCCCATGGTCGAGCTATACCAGCACTCGACCCACGGACGCAGCCTCGCGTTGCCCGTATGCCATTTTCACGCGGTATGGAAATGCACCGACAGAGGCGTCGGCCAATGGAAATGGAAGAGGACGAGGAAGACGAGGAACTTAATGAGTTTATTGTTGACGATGATGAAGAGGAAGGATCTGGTGTTAATCTCTCGGCTGAGATTGGTCGAATTTTCCGTTATGATAAGAGAAAGTGCGTATACAGCATAAGTAAAGTGAAGCGTATTTATCTTCTTTTTTCTAGATATGCCAACGAACGATTCTCCGATGATGATATGGAAGCTGACGCAAGTGAGGTTTTAAGGGAGGAGAAACGAAGGTACGGCTAAAGATGATCATAATAATGGTAGCAGCATCTGAGTGTTTGTTTTTATCTTGCCGTAGTGAAAGAATTGGACGACGGGAAGATTTGATGGAAGAGCGGTTGGAGATGGAGAGATTGAAGAAACGGAAGTCAAAGCCAAATTAACAGAAGATAGTACAGCATATACAGTAAGAGGCACGAGAGAGCACCGCTATCCAGGCGCTGACGGGGTATCGCTAGATCAAAGAACAGGTTAAAAAGATGTAAACGTTGTCGGCCATGAGGGAGAGCCGATGGATTGCATCTTTCATCCATGTTGTTTTAAACTTCAACATAGTAGTCATCGCATTCACACATCATTTTCCTTTTCCTTTTCCATTTTTTTTTTTTTACATGCATCATATTACCATTCCCATATTTCATTTCTATTAACATTACCTTCAGGATCAATAAGTGTATCCATCAAAAAATCGGTATATAATTGAAAGCCGTTAACTAAATCAAAGCGGGATTGCCAATGATAGGCAAAACCTAATGATAATGACAAAATAACTAGTAACAAAAATAAACAAAAATCCCCACTTCTTTGTTACTCACTGGGACTACGTGCATGAATCCTGTCCAATCAACTACATAAAACTGCCGTGTCATTGCCTTGATTTGCATAAAACATCGAGAAAAAAAAATCCATGCGACTGTTTACGGCAATTGTTGTTGAATTGAGCATCATCCATCTACGCTGGCAAGCAAACAGTGATAACAAATAACCCCCGCTGAAGATAATTTGTCCCGAGAAAAACATTTCCGCGTGTTACCCGACAAAAACAATCCTCCGATGTTTGAAACCGGCTGTTAAAAAAAAGCCATATCAATGTGATAAGAGTTGTCTCGCGGAAGATGGAAAACATTATTAATGGTCCAGACCTAATATAAAGTGCCGAAGTTTGTTTACTACTTTTTCACAAACGTGAAATGGATCCAGCTAGTCAAACTCATTCCGACGTCAGAGAGGAGGACACCGAAAAATGGGTGACAACCCCTACCAAAAGAAGAAAGTGGTGGTTGATGGGTTTGGGATTAGTCGCATTGATCGTGGTTATCATTGCGGTGGTTGTGCCCACGGTCATCGTTGCACAAAAGCAACATAATTATAGCGGCCCTGGAGATTTGGGTGGCACCGACCAACCTTTTTATGCCCATGCCATTTCGCCCTATGCAAATCTTACCCGGCTCACGGTCAGGAATGATTTGGAGTCGAAAGAAAGGATTTTCGTCATCGGTGATGTCCACGGTTGCTCAAAAGAGCTGCAAACCATGTTGGATATGCTGGGTTACCGTCCTGGTCCTGATCAAATTATTATCGCCGGTGATCTGACTGCTACTGGCCCAGACAGTCAGGGTGTGCTTAACTTGGTGCGAGAACAAGGCATTTTATGCGTCCGCGGTAACCATGACGATAAGGTAATCCGCTTTAAAACGTATGAAAATATCTACGGTGTCCAGCCGATGGATACGAATACACCTCTCAACGAAGGCGATGTCATGGATCCATTGGAGTTTGGAAATGAGCACGATCACATTGCTAGGTTTGCTGAGCGCTGTTCTGGTTGTCTTCTGCTCATCTTACACATATCCCCATAGAAACATGACTCAAGAGAACTACGACTATCTCGTAAGCTGTCCACTTATCATGGAGCTGCCGTTCTTGAATGCCAGCATTGTACACGGAGGGATTGATCCCTATCTTACCAACGCATCGGAAAATGACCCGTGGACGGTGCTGAACATTCGAAATGTGCGCAGGGGTGTGCCAGTCCGCGACAACGACCATGGAACTCACTGGGCAGACTACTGGAATGATGCGCAGAATGCAAGCTCAGCAAAAAAGGTGTACTACGGTCATGACGCTTCTCGAGGATTAGAACTGAAGTCGTATACATTTGGGCTAGACAGTGGATGCGTTTATGGACGCAAGCTTTCCGCCCTTGAATTGCGTACACATAACTTGACACAACACAAGTGTCCAAAACATGCGTAGAATGGATAAAAAACATCATCTATAGATATTCATAGTGTTTTGTATTTATTAACATGAAGTGCCTTGAAACTTTGTGAATTGCATAGTTTTTTTTTTTTTTTCCTTTTTTTTTTGGGGGGGAAGACTGACATATCTGGGGGGAGGCCAGCCAATACAATGTTCATACAGTTGCGCTTCTTTCTATCCAATGTTTCTTGATTCGTTACTGCTAGACCCAAGGGGCACAGAATACACTGCAATCAAAAGAGATCTCAGGGTCATCACTAGATAGCGGGATGTGTTGGAAAGTTCTCACAGGACTTTTCAGTAATTTTATTTTATTTTTTTTTTCAGTAAAAGCTGTTTTGTATTGTTGCTCATTAATACTTCCAAAGTATAGAGAATTTACTGGCCATATAACAAACATCATGACAAACCTAGACGAATATCTAAAAAACACGAAAAGTTCGTTGATATAACCAATACAACTCAGTTAAAACCTTGGATAAATAGGTACTTTCATACCGGAAGAACAAGAAAAACCCCAAACTACTATCAATGAACGTCGTTCAAGTGACATCCAATATCGATGGAGCAACTCATGTGGAGGATGATACCATTTATTAAGATGCTTGAGAAAACGAGGAATGGTACAATGATGAAAACATTCTTGACAATGACACAAATTATCAACAGACTTCGAATAGAACGTTGCAACGTTATCTTTGCTTACGCTAAGTACAATTTCCTCAGCAAAAAGCGATGACGCGCACTACTATGATCGTCTAAGCAAAATCTAAAACGAAAAACACTACCATAGTTCTTAGTTGATACAGCATTTAGAATCCATATCGTACGTGAACTATTGAACTCTACAACTCATTGTCTGAACCAATTATCGAGCCCTAAGTTTTAATGCCAGTTCTGCAATCAAACATTCGATGTGTCTGCGCGTGGGACTTGAGCTCAACACAGAAAGAAATGCCCGGATTTGAAGTCCAAATTTCGTGCACTCTACCCAAGAATCTTGCAATGAACTCATGGTAGGTAAATGTTAATGATATTGATATGTTAATCACACACATTTTCATTGCTGCGCAGCATTCAAATATAAGTCTTATGCGGGCCAGTCCTCTAATGTCAGAAGATTATGAAGGCGACTTTGATGATGGATGGGATGATGATGCCGACTAGGATGAGTAGAGCACGATGAATGCTGACGCAGTGCAATACGTCTTTGAGGATCACTGTGGCATAGGAAGACTTGGCAGAGTCTCAGTCGTTAATTTGAAATTGATACCCTTAGCCAAAAAGTTCTCTATGCCTCATGCGTATATCGAAGAATCTACAAAAACAATCAACAATTACATTGGCGATAGACTTGAACAATTACAGTTCAGGTATATAAATGAGAAGGCGTTCAAATGACATTATCCTCTCTTCTAGGACGAGTACAATGCATGCGTGAATGGCTGTAGGATGTTTAATTTAGAGGACAGCGACAGCCGATGCATCCATTGTGGAGAAGACAGATGGAGCTCAACTGGCAACCAATATCTCTCATAGTCGTCGAGCTTCAACAAAAGTTCGAGAGCGAGTGCTAAACAGCTACCAATCGGTGAGCAGCTTGCACAAGATCTCTTGAAGTATCGAGCGCAAGTGTGGAATGCGAAATCGATATCTCCAGCGACATATCCAATGGGAATGCCTACCGAGAATGCCATGACGAACAGTTCCCGGGAAAGTATGATACTGCACTCGCTATGTGCGCTAATGGATTCTGCCCGTTCAAAGGAGGTGGCCCCCAGATGACAATTGTTCACATCGTCATCTTGAACCTCTCTCCCGAAGTCTGGTAGGAATCACAACCTGATCCAAGCATGCATAATCAGTGGCCCTAATACTCCTCGTGTTCTCCTCATTTCTTTACCCTAAGCTAAATGAGCTAGAAGTGTCACAGGCGACTGGGATGATGAGGGTGAAGAAAGGTCCCGAAGAGTTTTTCGCTAGAGTGCATTTACTGGCAGATGCGGGCGATGTTCCGATTGTAATGAAGTTAGCCTACCATCAAGGCTACACTTCCAAGTATGGATGGCGTCTTTGCTTGGCTTCATGAGCTGGCGTAGCATAATCCAGCAGTTCTGATAAGGAAGTAATGTCTAAACGATCCGGGATGCGTTTCTTGCCTGCTGCGAAAGCGCACGAAAATCGCCATCCTCAACACTTTTCGTGGTGCAAGCGTTTTTGGTCTTGATGCGATGCATTTTCTCGGCTAGGCGACGCAAAACAGCTGTGGGGACTCTTCAGCGGTCAATATGTAATTGATGCAAATTCACTATACCTGGAAGCCGGCGATACAGTAAGATATTGGGAAAGCAATGCTTAAGTTCTCAAGCACCGATACCGCTATCGTTTTCGGACATTGTCACGCAGTCTGGATACTACAGGGTCGTTGACTGGTTAGATTTCATTCGCTATGCCGTCCCAACCATAGTAGCAGAACACATATGCGATGAATCTAGCTTGAAAGCAGTGCTCCCTTTAGTGGAACTTGTCAGCCTTGCTATAACCAGAAGGATTAAGTTAAGTGGGATACAGAAAATCAGACGAGGTATTCGAGTTTGGCAACAATATTTGCTGTGTCTCACAAAAAAGCAAGCTATTCATACATCCATTTCTACAGTAACAACACCTCCCTAACATGATCCTGACAATTGGCCCTTTGCTGTTCACAGCTATGTTTGCTATGGAGCGTACAGTCTGCGAATAAAAGGCAGTATGGAGTGCAAACCACGCACTGGTGCTTGTTGTGTAAACAATCAATGATGCACAGTAATTCCTACTTGTGAAAAGCACACATAACTCCGATGGATTCGATTATCTAAAGGGATTTTAGTAAATCTAGTTCCTCGTTCCTTTTCACAAAAATAAACAGCACACTGAGTCTCACAAACTTCTCAGTTTCCATTGTTAGATAATCAAGATTTCACTGTTCCTATGCTCTTACTTCCGACCACTGGTGAATTTCCTGGCCTTCGCCAATTCTAACAATGCTCTCACAGTCTGATCCTATACTCCTGCTAGTGTCGACACTGGATTGCCATAATATGCCATAAATTTGGCGAGCAGGTACGCTGTAAAGTGTTCAATGTGCCGCTTCGTTTAGTCTTAAGTTTATTGTGCCCTTTTGTTAGCCTTTGTAACACACCTGATCATTATCATTAGCATGATACACATCCATTTATGAGTCGGTTTTAGAGCGAGGATGACAAAATCGCGCAGCGTTCAATAGGCCAAAAAAAAAAACACAATTTTCAACAGCGAATACTTACCTTTCCAAAGTACCTGATGATACTCTATTCTTCTTCTTGATATCTTATTAGCTTCGATTGTTACTTGCACTTTTTGTCGAAACCGTTATCTTAACCATCAACGTTAAGCATCGGGGCGAATAACAGAACAGAAGTTTTGACTAATAATGGTATATTATGCTGTTTGATTTTGGTATATAGTACCATCCGAATCGGAAATTACTGCACTTATCACTTTTTTATTTCTAACAGCATAGTCATTTACCTCTTATCGCTGCTATATTCGACGAGGTTGTACCAACACGCTTAGTTTGGAGTGGTCATAGTGATACGTATATCTAATCACTGGCTATTTTTCCCAATGCCTATTATAGTCTGGATCTAATATATTATCTTCAATGCGCATTTTACATTTTCATACGAGGGAGGTGGTATTTAAAAACTGTCAACCTGTCCGTTTTTGTTGGACACACGGTTTGGCAACTGGTGGTACAGCCGCCAATCGTTTTCGGGCGTTTGTAAATCCGCCCAAGTAGTTTACTGACGTCATCATCAACAAGAAACGGTGTCTGTGCTATCCCCCTTCGCTAGCGGGGTGCCAATGGTCGGTGTGGGAGAAAAATTTTGAGGGTGGCGGGTGTCCAGAGGTCAGAAAAACATCTCAACGTTTAACAAATGGCACAGCAAGCGAAGCAGGCAGCACAGAGACTTGGTGGCATGTTCCCCAAGGGTAGCGGCAAGGGTTTGGGTTCCGCTACTGGAGCCCTTATTGTGCTTGGCGCTCTTGGTTACGGTGTGAATGCATCGCTCTTCAACGGTAAACAAAAAAAAAAAGACACGCGCCCACACCCTGGCTAGAAGTAACTGACGATTGTCATTGGGAATAGTTGATGGTGGTCACAGAGCTATCAAGTATACACGTCTTTTTGGTGTGCAAAACACTGTGTACAATGAAGGTACTCACTTCATGCTTCCCTGGTTCGAGACCCCTATCATTTACGATGTCCGTGCCAAGCCCCGCAATGTCGCTTCATTGACGGGTACCAAGGGTAGGTTTGGAGTAAAAAGAAAGAGGAAGAGGACTCATGAAGCTTATGCGTGTTAAGATTTGCAAATGGTCAACATTACTTGCCGTGTGCTTTCCAAGCCCCGTGTCGATCAGTTGGCTACAGTGTACCGCACTTTGGGTCAGGATTATGACGAGCGCATTCTTCCTTCCATTGTCAACGAAGTTTTGAAGTCTGTTGTCGCACAGTTCACAGCCTCTCAACTTATTACCCAGCGTGAACGTGTATCGCGTCTTGTTCGTGAGAACCTTGTCCGCCGTGCCCTTCGTTTCAACATTATCTTGGATGATGTGTCCATTACTCACGTTGGATTCTCGCCTGTTTTCGAATCTGCAGTCGAAGCCAAACAGATTGCTCAGCAGGATGCTCAGCGTGCTGCCTTCGTTGTCGACAAGGCCCGTCAAGAAAAGCAGTCGGTTATTGTCCGCGCTGAGGGTGAGGCTAAATCTGCTGAACTTATTGGTGAGGCCATTAAGAACAAGCCTGGTTTCTTGGAATTGAAGCGAATTGAAGCTGCTCGTGAAATTGCCGGTGTCATCGCCAGAAGCGGAAACCGCGTCATGCTCGACTCGGACACTCTGTTGCTCAACGTCAACACTCCCAGTGCATCGAAATAAGAATTTTGAATATGATAGAGAGGATGGCGAAATCCGCAGTGGCAACAAAAAATAAATAAATAAAAAGTAATGTAGACAGGAAATGTGGTGCTTGTGGTGTCCCATGCGTTTTTTGATATTTTTCCCCTGCATAATCATTTTAGAAAAAAGGAAGGCTATGGCGAATCATCCAATGCCGCTCATAGTTCACCTTTCCCCACTGCTCGTCTCACATAGTTGTGCAAATTTCCCTGGATAGGAGTGCTCTTCATGAGCCCTTGCGTGTTGTATTACTTTGGGGTTTCTTACAGGCAACACCTCCTTACAGCTCAAGAAATAATATTAAACCTCCACCATTCTACTAGGTAGAAGTCGACTACCAAAAAATGAGCTATTCGTTCTCTCTGTAGGACAAGATCTGGGCAATCAGGCGACGGGCTTATGCATCGCAATGGCTGAGAAGTGTGTGAGTATTATTATTATGTGAAACCTTCGGACATAGCAAGTCCTGCGTTCCCCTTTTTATTTTACTTTAAGTTTTTTTTCAGTAATAATAAACAATTATCTTGTCAATATGCACCCATTTATGAAATATATGGTGTCATTTACAAGATGCATCCCTGGTCAAAAGGGTAGGCCAACCAGCAAACGTCTTTATCTCATCCAGGGAGTTTGTCCCAGGTACTTACATTCTAACTAATACATATCCCTCTGATCAAAACTGGTTATCACAGCCAGCCATGAATGAAGACAGGTGCAGTGCAACGTTCTTGCTCACAGGCCACATTGTTGACACCATAAAACAAAAATACAACTGCAAATAGCTACGTGTTTATCAACTTTATGGTTCGTGCACCTCCCAACTGTACCAGGCAGATCAGGTTCGCGACTGACATAATAAAAAAAAAAAAAAAGGGTATTTAGTACATAGAACGAGACAACGCTGGTGGGGCCTGAGGCCAAAAAAAAAAAAAAGATATTTTAATTAAACTAGTACGGATAATAGTAATAGGGTGAAGTGGAGTAACCTAACGATTGAAGCAAGCCAGCTGTCTCGTATTCCAGCCCAAATAATAGACAGGGCATTGTATCTGTTGATGACCATCCATCGCTAAATGTAGATACTTGATAGGGCTGTTGTTGAAGAGGATACATTGGCTGCTCTTGCTTCAATCCAGGGTTGGTTGCACAGCATGTTGATGGTGCCTGGTTTTCTGCGCATTCGTCATTTCGATCCGTATTGTTGTCTCCTTTGCGTTTTGTCATCGGCGCTGGTGATACCATACGGAACGTAGTAAATAACGTCCCATGCTTTTTATTCGTACGTGGTTTGCATTGTAGTCGTCGGTTTGGTTTGAGCAATAATTCAATAAATGGTTGCTCGTACCCAGGTCGCAGTGCCCAGTCGCACCCTTTGGAACTTGGAGAGGCAGGGCTGCGTTCTAGTTTCACAAACGCTTTGTTCAACGATAGATTGTGACGGATGGAATTCTATCACGTAAGAATGGTCCATAACCATGATTAAAAATTTTTTTCTTTTCTTCTTCTCGTTGATGTTTACCTGCCATCCGTGTTCACCAGGAACGTAGTATGGGTATCGCTGGCTGATCCAGCGATAGATTTCTTTTAATGGAAGTCGCTTTCGATCGCTAGAAAGGATGGCCTGAGCAATTAGCGTTGCGTACGAATACGGTGGTTTGTCGCGTGGATCGAGCGAGTCCCATTGCGGGATGGCATGCAGTGATTTACATGGGTACGTTGTCGCATTGGTGTCATGTAGGCGATTGCTACGGTGGTTGCGAGTTTTTTGAACCATTGGTCCATCAGCGACAAAAGTAAATACTGGCATCACGTTATTGTCAGGAACAAAAGAATGAGAGCAGAGAAAGAGAAGAGAAAGTGAAAGGGGGTCGAAGGGTTAGCGTATTTATGGGTGAAGAAGACATACTTCACGATCAAGTTTGCGGAGATAATTATGGGTTGCACCATCTCTGGGATAACTCCAACTATCAATCTTTGAAAGTGAACTTGATCCAAAGTAGATAACAGTTACTGCACTTCATAACGGTTTCATTTTTTCCATACGAACTACATCTTTTGTATTTTAGACATACTATCATTTTGGCCTGTAAGACGAGAACACAAGACGACGTTTCTTGTCATGTATTACACGGGCCATTCCGTCTGTGCGTGTGAACGTTGCAATGATGATTTGTGATAATCACCAAAAAATTGGTATTAACTGTATCCACGAAGCAGGTTTTTTTTCTTTTTGTTTGTTCAAGATCCGCTACATAATTTTTTTCTGTACACGCTTTTATGTAGTATAAGAGGTACGCAACATAAACAAATTGAAAATACAAAAATAAAACAGAAAAGCCAAAAAAAAAAAAGTAGGTTGCAATGGTGGGAACCATTTATCGGGTAGTATACAACAGTTTGTCCGTCGGCTTTCAAAGACCGGAAGACTTCTCATGCCAATGTTGACATCAATTTCACAAGGGTTAAACAGTTTTCCCCTGTTCATAGTAATATCTTGTCTTTATAGCAGTATTTGGTGGGAATTGATACAGCTATAGATGCATCCAGATAACTGTAAGCCAATATGTCACCAGCAATATCGTCATTATCTTGCGTATCTATAAATCGGACTGTCATGTCATCGTTTGTTTCATCGGGTGAACTGTGGCATGGTGAGTCTGATATGCATGAGGACGTGCCGGACGATGGAGTAGAGAGCGGTTCGGCACGGAAAATGTTATCCCATGGGCACCACAGGAATGATTTAGTAAGATCAGCCCCATTCATTGTTTCGAGAACGTCCGTTGCAACTTGATCAAAGCTAGTTACTGAGATCGAAAGATCATAATCCTGAAAAACTGTTTGAGTGGCAGGCCCCAAAAAAAAAAAAAAAGAAAAGAAAAAAAAAAAAAAAAAATATTTTTTCCTTCTGTAATAACACATACAAGCAGAAGAAGCAATTGTCTTTCCATCAGATTGACTTCCGATACGGGGAAAAGTGCTTGTGCATATATGGCCCAGGCTTTATTTCTCGGTGCGGCGTCATGCAAATATTTAAAGGCTGCAATCAAGGTTGCCAAGAAAATGCGATGACGAGTGCATCTCATACCTACATAAAAATTTATTATTAGCTGGATCTATGTATATATTTGTATAAATGTTTGAAGTACCGCACCTTTCGACGACGGTGCCAGTAGCCGCCGAAGACGCCGTGCATAGATCACAGAACTAAGAAGTGTACCATTATTCGCATGAGATCGTCCGGCAACCAAATGGATGAACTGACGTAGCGACAACACGGGTGCCACTCGATGGCATGAATTACAATTATTTGTACCACAAAGCTCGTTCATAGTACTCTCGCAAGGCAGAATCGAGTTAAATTCATATGTTATAAAATCTAATTGTTCCTTTAAATAAATATCATAAAGAAAACGAAATTGAACCAACCTAGTAAACATTCGGCAGCAGGAGCAGACAGAAATTCTTGATAAATAGGATCAATATACGACATATTCGTTTTCTTCAATGAAGGTAGACAGACCAGAGATAAAATAGAAAGAAAGAAAAGTAAAAGAGGAAGAAAAGGAGGAAGAAAAAAAAAGTTTGACGGGCTAATGTATGAATTGCCAATGTTTCTTTATTGCCACGGGAAACATGCATCCTCCTCACGTTCTAGTCCCATTACTCTTCGTAATAGATGAAACCCATATGCAGAACTCTGATATTGCCGATCACGATTTTGCTGAACATATATCCGTCTGGTAGGCTACAAATAGAACAATGCGGAGGATAAATGGTCGAGACGGGCCGAGAACAGTGATGAGATTTGTATTTAAAGTTTGAAACCTCGTCTGGTTAACATCGACAATGCGGTACATTTGAGCCAACTATGTAGAATTTGATGTACGCCAAGACCATAGAGTTACATATCTGATCATAAATTTCTGCTTTTTTTAGCCCACAAAACAATAATGCTGCCAAGTCAAATGCACTATCCATGGGAAACATGTAGTGATTATAATAACCTTCCTGATATTTATATACAACGCCACGTACATCAAATTCATAAGGACTTCATCGCTTTTGTCCCCAAAATAGGAAAAAATCGTATCGAAATCTTCCAAGGATACCCATAACGGTGGGTATGATCAGGTTGCTGTGGTGACGGTGATATCATACTTTACATGCTTATGCTATGCCTGCAGAGACATGATACGCCATCTAAACGTTAAGGTCTCCTATTGATAGCGTCATCTTCCTCTATAAGTTGCTTTCGGAGAAGTAGAATATATAGCTACAATGCTTGTTACGGTGCTGCCTTTCTTCCTTTTATGAAACTGCATATGCCTTTTTGGTTGCCATCGTTATCACGAATACTTTAATTCAAGCTTTATAGCTCTAAAAAACATTGTAATCGTTTAAAGTTTTAATAGTTTATCGGCCCTGTTGTCAGTCTCGCTATTTTTAATAAACATAATATTCCCTACATCTTTTTTAACTATATCGAGACAAATTACTACGTATGTAGGAAGTACTCGTATACGACAGATACCCATGCAGTAAGTTAGGGTAAATACGGCCACATGACATCGTATATCATCACTAAGGACAAACTAGATGAGCACAAGAGCAAAACGATTCGGCAATCGTATCGGTCGTTTATCTACCTTTTTGAAAAGCGATGATTGATACTGTCTCCCATAATAGATAATGAAGCTCTCTTAAAATGAGGGTTCTTACCTCAAGAAGTTTTACCATATATGAATTTTTATTATTACTTAGAAACGCGAGAGAGTGTTCTTGCTGTACTGCTCACCACTATTTCAAGAAGTATCGTATGGATAAGCGTTACCGATCAGATGCCTTATCTTCTCACCTATGGCGTGGGACATAAGGAGAATAAACGTGTACCGTATCTAACTCGTACAACGACAAGGTTTGTTTCACAGCACAATTATGCGCTCTGGAACGCTGTATTACGAGTAGCTGCTGATTCAGCTATACGTAATAGCATTTTCACGAGATGAAGTGTTGCCATGACGTACATTTGACAAAACTCTAGTGGAACGTCATTCGTCATTCCCAGATCTTTGCTGATGTATGAATGCTACATTATGCAACTCCTCCTTTACGAATGGTCTTAAAATGCAAAGAAGGTGGACACAAGGTAGAAATGCTCATACAGAGGGTTCCACGAGATAATGCTTGGCTCTCTGTCGGACATATGTTTGTGTGTCACACCGTTGAAGACAAAACGCTAAAAAGGAGCTATCAAATTTATAAACCTTGCGTAAGAAGAATGGGAAGACCCCTTTAAATCGTGAAAGTCCTTGTTTAAATGACAGAAGTTATTGAGGTCAACAACAGGCCTGGATACGTATAACCATGTTGTTACACTCTTGTTTTACTCAAGTACCTGTCATTATCAATTAACTGGTTTGGACCTTGAGATTTTCACAGGAAGATGATCCTCTCTTTTTTGGCATGTACAGTGACGCCTAATCAGTATATGGGAAATATAATGCTTTAATTTGAAATCAGATCACCTCTTACCACATATAAACAACGTTTCCAAAGGTTTTCGTAAGAATACAGCATACATCGTAGCAAACGGGAATATCCAAAACGCTTTCATCTATAGGCGCTATTCTGGAAGGCTAACGTATGGACAGAAAAAAGAAAACATACATACTATTTTATTCTCCGCGGAAGCGTTACAATTACCGATGTCACCCATGCATAGTTGCTTTTAAATCTTATAAAACGCCCCACTACAGCTGCACTTTACAGAAAATCTCCTTTTAATTCAGGGATACCGCGTAGAAACTACTCCTTACATCATGTACTTTGCTGTAGTGGGACGCAATACTCCACTCAGGTCAACCAATCCCACAATAGAGTGAAGTATGTAGTTCTTTGTTTCATTGCATTAACGGGCTTATGTATTGACGTTCATTTTCTCAAGCACTTTTTCCATTTCTATTGGCTACACACCATGAATCTTCTGTATGGAATTTCTGCAATACATCTTTCTACATGTGCGTTTTTGCGCAGTGAGTTTTTGCTCTCTTTTTTCTTTTTTTACTAATATAATAGCTAATGACCTTCCTCATTCACACTCTCTAATAGCTTCGGCCAAAAACTATGCCTGATATATCCTCTCCAGCAGCATCGTTTACGATTAAAATATGCCTCGGGGGTATTTAGGCACGCAGAAACGTGGTGGATGCCAAATGTATCATTTTAACAAGAATATCACTATTTCATGTATCATTATAGCGGCCACCCATCGCACCAGACTTTGCTCCACCGCCAGCTCCCCCTCTTCCTTGAGGACATTTGTTGGCGTAATGACCTTGCTGTCCACATTTGTAACAGGTCACATCTTCTAAACGACGGTAAAAGCCATTTTGTGGTCGATTGGTGTGAGGTCGCTGAGCATCATCATTCCCACTTCCACCGCCCAATCCATCCTGCTGCTGTTGTTGCTGTTGTTGCTGTTGCTGTTGTTGCTGCTGCTGAGGCCTGTCTGCTCCACTCGCAGTATTATCCATTCCATGCATGACAGGTAACTCGTATTTTGGATGTCCGTTTGGACAATTGAGACCATTCGGACAGAAACCCGTAAGGTAATTTTGACATACCATTTTACGTACATGCTTGTGTCGGCAGTTTGGACCTGTAAAATATAATTACTAAGCTTTGTTTGCTAGAGACTTTAACCTACCGTGTTTACAGAAGCCTCGAGCATACCATGGACATTCCTTCTGTTTGCTTTCGGGATCAATATGGAGATACATGCATTCATCACCATTGCAACATTCGCCATATTTAGAGTAGAACCAGCACTCAGGCATCTTCTTCATGTTATACACATGGAGAAACTCACAACCATCGCCCTTTTTGCATAAACCACGTAGCCAATGTTTGCATACAACGGTTTTGTCTCGATCGTAGCCTTTGTGCCGAAATTGACAGCTGGCGCCCTTCGTGCATGCACCTTTAAGATAATATTTACAGATCGGCTCATCTAAGACTACGTTTAGAACATCACGGAAACACCTACACACACAAAACAAACCTTCTCGTTTCACCTGGCTATCTAAATCAAGTCCCAGCTCATTCTTGATAAACTCCTCAAAATCGAACCGCAGATTACTGTGGTCTGCGTTAAAGATGGGTGAAACAAGCATCGTTAAAGCGTTGTAGACAGTTTTTTGCACAGACAAGGAAAGTATCGCATCGTCGAGCGAAATGATAGTCACAGTAGCGAAAGGAGTTGAACGATTGGTCAGCTCCCACTGGTCATGTTTCTGCAGGTTCTTGCTCCTGAACAACTTTTTAACAAATTGCGTAAAGCAAGACAGAATCATTAGGAAGAATAAAGAAACCAGAGTGGATCATGTCAATAAACAATAGTGGTAGCGTAAAATAGATCACACAAAGATATATAGCGAGTGCAGCATGCTCGACGGTCATCCGTCTACTTAGTGGCTGGCCCTCGAGCCTCACCGGAATTCATTCGGCTTTTGAGTTAACAAACAAACCCCCTGCTGATTACAAACCCTATCTTTTTCTGGAATCCAAATGAATTTTAGGTATGGATGGCAAAGGAGAGACCGCTGGAAATCTACAGTAAACGAAGGCTTGGATTATATAATTATACAGCCATGCAAAACATTTTTTTATCATTTGTAAGACAATACTATACTTCCTACGAAGTTATGGTATCTTTTATGCAATGCTTATTTTCCCATCTTTAAATGGTGTTGTACAAAGCAATGCTGGATGAGCTTCAGAAGAAATTCTCTTGCATTAATGACTTCATAACTATGTCAGTGCCACCTGATATTCAGTAAACTTATACAACAAACATTTTACGCGTTGTCTAAACGTAATGAAGCAAACATCTAATGCCCCTTGAATTGTATTAATCAGCACGACTAAAAATAAATAGAAATGCCAAAACTCCTTATGAAAAGCCCTACTGACCGGATCAGAGTTGTGCTGAAAACAACTATTGAATGAACTTAGTTTCTATATCGATTTCGAGACGCTATAGCCGTGTCAACTTCGTGAACACATATCTATAAATTATAGACATCCACAATAGATGATGAATGATGCAGATTCCTGGAAGTCCTGAAACTGCTACACATTCATCTGGACAATGGAAAGATCTCATCATAACCCCGAAAGGCACTTTTATGGAAATCGGAGACTAAAATGAAAATTTATATTACGTTTTTTTTTTCTCGGTTTTTTTTTTTTTTTTGTTTTCTCTTTATGCAGGAACAAACACAATATTTTACATCAAATCTATCTGAAAAGAAAGAAAATCAGTCTGTAAAGACGGTTAAGGTTGCTGTTATTGGATCTGGTCTGGCCGGTCTGACTGCAGCGTACCTTTTAACCAAAGGTCCCAAACAACCAAATTCGTCAAAGACTCGTATTGAGACACATCTGTTCGAAAAGAGCAAAGCATTGGGCATGGATGCAGCTTCTGTATCCGTTGGAGGAAAAGAAGATTTCCGGATAGATGTAATGAAACTGAAATTACTGGCTGTGCCTATCGTAACTGACCTTGTACTAGGTACCAATGCGTTCGTTTATGCCAGGTACGGTAGAGCTCGTCAACAACAAAAAAAAAAATCTAATCCTTTTAAACATTCGTAGGCTATTATTCACATCTGGCTCAACTTTACAAGCACCTTGAAATTCCTGCGAAACCTGCAAAATTTAGCTACGGGTGGTATCGCGTCAATGCAGACAAGCCAGTCTGTGATGTTCCATCGGATCAAATTGCGTCCCACACATCCAATCATTCATATTTGATGTACAGCGGATCAAGAACAGTTGGCCGCCTCGGTCCGCCTACCACAGCATGCGCCGGAGTCTCAGAATATCTCGTTTCAATGATGCATTTCTTCTGGCAGGTCATTATTGTTGGTCTGTCCTATACATGGCTCACGATTCTCGCTTTGTGGCTACATCACCGGGGCCACTTACGGGATCCTGCACACCCCGTGGCGAACATGACACTTGGGGCTTGGTTCCAGAAGAATCACATTCACCCTTACTTTATACACCAGGTATTTATCCCAGTATTCTCTACTGTGTGCACCAACTCTTGGCGATCTATGCTTGAATACCCCGCTGCTGATATCTTGGGTAATGATAAAAAGAACTGTCAAAATAGGCAGGCATGCTGACGTTGCTTTCCTTTCCTTATTTGGTTAGAGTTCATGGCCGTTAGTTTCTTCCAAGAGTGGTTCGTTGTTTCCAGCGGCGTTCGCCGTGTGGTGGAGAAATTGGCAGCTCCGCTCGAGCATGTCTATCTTGAAACAAGTATCGTTTCCATTCGACCAAACAAGAACGAGGGCAAAGATCGTCCGCGATTTACGCTTTACGATGATAAAGGTCAGATGCACCACGTGGATCATGTTGTGTTTGCTACACAAGGCAACCAGGCAATGCGCATGCTGCAAGAATGCCACGACCATCTGCAGGCAAACGATCCTCGCCATGAACAGTTAATTCGCGATACGCATTGCTTGATCGATATGTTGAAACACTTCAAATACGACAGTTCTATTGTTGTGAATCACACCGATACTCGGCTACTGCCGCACAACCCGCAGGATTGGCAAATCCTGAACTTCGCTACGGTCGATACCTCGGTCCAACCAGGAAAGAGCAAGTATATTGTCCCCTTCCCTCACCATACAACGATGGCAACGCATATTCTGAACATGACACATGCAACCGATAATCAATCCCTGTACTTACAAACCACTAATCCATGTATTTCCCCCGATCCAAAACAGATCATCTCTGTTTCGTGGTTCGAACGTGCCACAGTCACTGTCGAATCCAAGAAAATGATCCACACCTATCTCTTTGAGCCCCTGGAAAATGATGTGGACGAGAACAAATTGGGCCCATACCAAGGAAAATCTGGCTTCTGGTTTGTTGGCTCCTATTGCTGGAAAGGGATTCCGTTGCTGGAAGGATGCGTAGCTAGCGCTGAGAAAGTCGTTGTAGAAGGTATTGCTGCTGCGGAAGATGTCGAAATAGAACTTCCCTGGTGAAATTAGAGACTGGTACACATTTATTATTTTTTCTTACTATATGCTACTCCACAACTTGCTTGAACAGGATCTAGCTGCGATCATATTCACCATAATTTATGATTACTTGCTCTTCATTATAGTATGTGAAAACATACCTTAATAAACTTTTTGTTCATTCTTGATCAAGCTTCTCGGATTCTCTTGATTGAGGTACCGAAGACCACCGTTCAAAGGGCCTCAACGTATTTCTTTTTTAAAGAGCATCATGCTAAAAGTCTTTCAGAAAACTGCTTTTCAAGCCTCAAACACTTGCGGATCCATTAAGTGTTGGTGTTTGGAAATAGTTGGCCCTCTCTACCAAGCCGGGAACCATGTGATTATAGTAGGTATGACAGATTAAATAATTGATTATATATGGCGCACCAGATTTTAATTGCTAAAAGTTGAGCCAAATTTTGGGGATGAGAGGATCAGGGATTTCGATATATTGCTGGTGTATGTCACCTTCTTGATTCGTACAAACCTTAACAGATTCCATGAAATCCTATCGCTCCCTGTACGGAGTGGAAATGATGTTTACTAAGCTACTAATATCCAAGCCGTTGTTGATACTGGAACTTAAGTTTGTTGGACCAAGAGTAACCGATAACTGAAAGCTTCCTTTTGCATACAGTAAAGTGGATCGGAATTACTATACAAGAATGATCTTTGTGTAAGTGTGGCTAATCCTGAACGACATCTCTACTAGCAACAACGTATATTTTAGGACCGCTGCACAATACATCTCGTTGCGATTGTCATTCACCTGACCTTTGCAAACCCAGCGCCAGTTTACAGCCTAGAAACGTCAGAACGTTGTACCTATGATATGTGGACCCAGCTACGTTGAGTAGCAAACGCTTTTTTTTCTGTTTTCGCGATGCCGCACAAATTGCATCTGCATATAAAGCATTGCTGATCCGCTTTTGTTGCTGTGCCTCCTTCCACAAATAGACACGGTCAACTGTGCACTAATGATCGGTATAGCCATCGACTACAGGTGGAAACTACCGTATTTAGATCGAAATTGATGAAGGAAACGAAATAATAACTTTTGTTTTATTATTATTATTACACAAAGACATTCTTACCCCCTTGAGAAACAAAACACGTAAGCTACTGCACCAGAGCAAGGTGATGATCGCAACTACTAACAATAAAGTGTTTTTCCTATTTATTTACGCATAGACATTAACATCTTTGCACGGTTGGTTAAAACATTTTGCGGGACGATGCATATCATTTCTGCCTTAACTCTAAATGGAGTTTACGTTGGAATTAGCATTTTTTTTTTTTGCGTGTATTAGAATTGGCCTGAACATGGATTTGGTCCATTGTGTTTCTAGACAAGGTGATGTTCCAGCCGAAAAAAAAAAAAAAAAAAAACCGTTTAAAAAGGAAGACTGTTCTTTTTCTTTTTTTCTTCGGCTCTGTTTTTTATAAAAAAAAAAACATCCCCGGGTATGTACTGGGATTGACTATAAATAAAAGATAATTCATGTCTGTTGATGTATTGAAGGAGTGCATCATATCTGGAGTCGGATCAAGGCAGCTGGACTTGACGTAGGAACGAACGTTAAGTAAGTTTTACGGTTTAACTAATGGCGCATATTAATTTATTCCTTAGCGCAGACTTGGCACTTCATGGACGCAAAATTTGTTTAGACTAGCGTAAAAATTGATTTAATAAACAGTATAATAGGAATGGGTATAGAGAAACTATATTACACATCTATTTTTCATCTTGAAGCATGTCTATGTATCCTTGTTAATACTTTTTTTGTTGTTTCCCCATGGATTCTTTTTATTACCTGACCAAGGGCTCCGTTCTAGAGAATCCAGCAGAGACTCTGCTTGCTCAGAAGACATACTCGCATTACCATCTATTAACAGCCAGTTCTGTCGGGATCCTGGGCTAATAGAATAAGGGGACAGTCCTCCACTACTAAACAAGATACTGTCATCATAATCTGCATTCATTGACGGCGAGCCACGCAGACTGGATGTCCCTGGAAGCACGCCCAGAGAGTCAGCACCCAACGGTGATCCAGGATGAGAATCATTTGAAAAAAAAGAGATGGGAGAAACTGGGACACTAAGAGAAGCTGCTGGTGACGAAGTTGCTCGATCATTTGCTTGATCGAACATCGGTGCAGGTACATTCTCCACAACAATCCTTGGCACTAATCAACAGTGAATAAGTCTATCGTCATACAGTCATACATTTACCTGGTGGTGGCCGCCTTCTATTTCGCTCTCCTAACGTTTCGTTACTGCGTCGCTGTGATACCGCCAGATCCGACAAAGTCGTATCAACTGGTGGAAGAAGGCTGCTGGTAGTAGTGACACCCAATTTCGTCAGTTCGTCTTCATTTCGTTTTTGCCACAGTTGTTGAAGGTATCGTTTCCTTTGTGTTAATGTCAAAAATACACCACAGGCTTTCTCCACTGCGTAAGCTTGGTTGAGCTGTTCAACTTTTTCTAGCCGGGCAATCAACGGGTCAAGTCTATTCAAAACAGTTAAAGATTACAGACATTTACGAAATAACGGAAAAATCAACTCACGTCAATGATTCTTCGATGTTTATGAAACGATAAGACATGATTGTAAGCACGTCTGCAAAGGAAATTCCTTTAACGGTCTCTGCGCCAACAATTTCCTACGTATTCCGTTACCATCACTTCTGGTTTTTCATTTAGCTTACCATGTAGTAAAGGTTATATTCTTTCCGCCTTTGCTGGAGGCTGTCTTGATCTATCCTGGCAAGAGCTTTCTCAACTTTTTCCATATTGTAGTATGGTGTTAATGGGGGGCTTCCTTTTTCGTTCATCTTCTGATCATTTGCTCCTGTTTGGCTTAGTTTACACAAGTTTCGAATGCTGTGTACATCATCGTAAATGCTTAGTCGCAAGCGACCCTGCAGATGCTATCAATAATTTCATCAGCTATATTCACTAGGCAAGCATAGGATGTATTACTTGTAGAAACTTTGCAACGTCCTTCTTTTGAATATACCCTGTTCCTGAAGGATCGACTTCTGCCCATGCATGTTTGAATCTAAGCAATGTCAGAAATAATTCCCCTCTTTGAATAAAGTCTATACCTTCGTAGATCACTTTTTCCGAAAAGCGTGAAACGCGTTCTCGTCTCATACGCGTACTCAAAGTTACTGATAATCACCTAAGTAAAGATAAAGAGATAACGATTTAGACAAGCATTATTTCTATCGAAAAGTCCTTACCGCTGTGAATAGATTCATAAAAATATGAGTACAAATGATATAGAAAAAATTGAACAAAAAATAGGCCCATGCAGGTGAACCACAGTCGGCGTTTAGATAGTTATCGGATGCCACGCAATTGGGAGGAAGCACGGTGTAATCCATCATCACTTCATTCTATCAACACATAAATACTTATCATGGTACATACGCTTCTGAAACCCTTACCCATCCTTCACCAGTGGTCATCCGAACGAGCAACAATAATGCGTTGCCATAGTCACGGAAATTACTATGCTCCGTCCCGTTTGGTCCGTATTTAGTAAGCCCAAAGAACTCCATAAAGATCATTGCAAAGAGGCACATGACGAGCATAAAGACAGCAGATACACGGATAATACTTGGCAAGGATATACTAACCGCTGTGTTTGAGTACACGAAGGCATAAAATGCAAGAAACTTACACAACGGTATGGTATAGTGTTTGTAAAGCATCAATACCTTCACCCAATCGAAAAGCAGCAAATACGAGACAGTATCTCTCCATCCGCAATATCCACAGCTGAATCACGTAAGTCCCTTTGTTGCTATGTATGTATCTCCTTACATTGGATAGGGTAAACCTCAAGATTAACAGTATCAAGGCGCTTGACGCTATAAAACCATCGTACCAATTCCATTTGCTTTGCGACCACTACCAAAGTACTGAGGTAAGAAACATGTAAACAAGTACAATGCGTACCTTCTTCCATCCAAGACCAATACATTTTATAACCACTTCAATCACGTATATAATGATAAAAGCAAAATAGCCGTAGTCTATGTTTAGTAAATTAGCGAGTGTAAAGACATAGATGATTAAAAAATTACCCTGAATATTTTGAAGCCAAGTAGGTTCATTCTGAAATTCGCTGGCAATAAGACCTTTTCATAGGATTGTTCAGGCTACACTCAACAATGCTGCGACTTACATATATTGAGGACAACCAATACCATCATCAATCGGCTAAACAGTCCTCGTTTATCTGCCGTCAAATCATAGCACAATCCACGAACAACGGAATTTGGTCTGTACACCTTTCTTGTAGGTTTAATTTCAGCTAACTGACGCTGCAAATCCAAATACTGGCGCTGCCTTAAAGTAAGTGTCGAAATTCCGGATCGCTGCTTGAACTTCTCAATGATAACCTGTGGCGGAAAGAAAAAAGTCTAAGCACCTGCACGGATACCAATTATTGTAAACCTACACCAACAAACAGTTGCACGGTACCATGAGATACGATCATAAATACCACATAGAATATTGAGTGATAGATCATAGGTGAGTCCCACCGAAAATTTGGCTGCAATCCGGACTCGCTAGGTGTACTCATGGCGCTAAACATTGAATTGACCCACCCCTCGGTGGAGGTTAACGTGAAAAGCTGCAGAAGTGCGACGGGAAAGCTATCGTACGAGAATGCGTTGACGTGTGGATTCTGCCAAGCCCTTGGAACCAAAATATTTACTTCTGTGCCGCCTTCATCAGCTACGTTGTTCAGGTATTCTCCTATGCACTCGGAACGACCAAGGACGCTATCATCGTTGCACAACCAAAATCGTCCACCAAAGATATTGACACCGTATACCGCAAAAGGAATCAGTACAAGAAATGTTAAAACCAACGCGTCCAACATCAGCGGAAATGCGTGAAAAAGGTCTGAAAATATTTCTCGAACACCAGTAAAGTATCGTATCAACCGTAGCACACGCAACGTGCGAATGGTCGTTATGCCTCGGGGCGCTTGGTTGGGCCAGGTAAAGATCATGATAAAGTTTAGCAATACAACGCAGAAATCCAACTGATTCCAAGGACTTCGAAGATACGCATTAGGCGGCAAGATAAGACCATATGCAATGATACGGATAACAACTTCCACCATAAACACAAGGCCCAAGACAATATCGATGATATCAAATACGGATTGCTTGATCGTATCTTCCCGTATTTTGCGAGTGGAAGGTTCGTCCAAAATGACCATTAGAATGCTGAGAACCACGCATGCCATAATGAACCAATTGAATATATTACGACGCTCCGCTCTGCTGTCGTTACTGGCACCAGTCAAGAGCTTGCACCAGTGACGGAAACGGTTACGTTCGGAGAATATAAACAGAGATTTTGTTGGTCGTATCCTCTCTGTTTGTGCACGACGGTTTTCTTCCGCGACAATTAGGTCATAATCATCTGCATTATCGTCGGCTGATGCATCTGTGTAGAGCGGGTAGGAGTTTGTACTTTTTGTAACGGTTAGAAAGAAACAGGTATTAAATATGCTACTTACTGAGGCTGTATCTTCTTGCTTTTCTCATTCTGCTGTCCCAAAAATAGAAAATTTTCCAGCGCAGTTTCTGCTCTCCCCTTAAGACGAGACTTTTTTTCCTCCTTTTCGGGGATCTCCACGACGCTCCTTGAATCTGTCAGAAACTCTGTCATGCATGATTTGCGCATCGAAGCCGTCAGATTAGCTGGAAGCTTCGATATCTGTACATTTTTCTTCTGGTCATCACTGCCTATCGAACCGAACATTCTTGAAGGGTATTAGACTAAACCCAAAAGTATCGATCAGACACGTACCTGTTTAAGAAATTTTCATTTCTGGCGATGGTCTTTGGCATATGTCGGCGAATGAAATGCTTGATCTGATACTGCTTAATAAACTCGTCGTCTAATTCAAAGTTTTCTAGAATGACAGCAATGTATAGTCCAGACATGATATCTAACTTCTTGTTTAGCGCAAGACGTCAAGTGTTTCTTGTTTCCCTTGTACATACATCTTCCAAATGCAAAGTACAGACTAACAAAGATAGCGGCATAAATAGTACCATAATGCGGCTGGCTCTCCATTGAATTGTACAAGAGATCCTATAACAATCATTTCAAAATAAGCTTCAACACTCTAACAAAGCAATCAACATACAGTCCATGTCTCACTCGTGTATAACTATCCAGATCATCGCGTTAGTGGATATACACATAGAATATTTTGATTTGTTTACCATGGTGAGCGTCACAAAAGATTGCCAAAACGTGTCATACCGTAGTTCCATCTCGTCCGGCCCGATGAAACCAAAATCACCTCCGAACATCAGCATAAATATCGGAGAGCATAGCGCCGTGGCGAGTACTAAGAACACAACAACGTTCACAATACTTTCGCCGCTACCTAACGCAGCGGCCTATCCACAATATCAGGAATGAGAAGATAAACAGTACTATTCTACTTACAAGGATTCGCCTGACGCGCGGCAGGCAAAGAAAGAGCCGATAGGTTCGTAGACATTGAAAAACAGTTAGGTACTTGTATGCTTCAGAATCTTGGATCATTGGCAGCTGAATGACACAGGTGACAATCACGAGAAACAAATCAAACTTGTTTCTACCCGACGTCCAGAAATGCATCCAATTTGTCGTTCCAATCATGCGTACGACAATTTCAATGGCAAATACGAAAGTAAACGCCGTCTCGATGTTATCTAGAGTTAGACATGTTAATCGCTCCCAGTACCACCAAGAATAGCTTTACCAAGCGTCTCCAACATGTATTCGCTAACATAAACAGACCGTACACACATAAATATCAGATCCAGTAAAACAAGAAATCCTCCAAAATAGAAGAAGATTGGACTTTTGACCACCTTCACCATCAAGCGTCGCAACCTGAGCTTTGTACCGCCTGCGTCATGATGAGGCTCTTCATACATCCACATGGGTTCTTCCTGCGTAAGATCATTGCCACTGACTGCCGACTTCAGCAGTGGGTACTGTTTCTTCTTCGCAGTAAATGCACTGACAGAGTTCTCCGCACGAACACGTGCAAATGCGGAGGTGATAACAGCTGGAACAAGCAATAAGTTCCACTGTCATGTGAAACTAGTATATAAACGTACCAAATAGTAAAAATGTGAGTACAAAACTGATCACATAGACACCTAAACAATAATACAGAGCCGCGATGGTGGAATCTCCATCTTGCGTCTGGTACATCAACTCTGTCCACTGTTCCAAAGACACGAATGTATAGCAGCTTAGAAATGCAGAGAAGATGGTGTCATAATTCACGAAACCAAAATGGGGGTTGTTTGCCGGATCCTCCATACATATCTGACCGTGAGAACAGATATAGCCATTGTAACCCGGGTACTTGTAGGCATCTTTGGCCGGGTTATATGGCCCAACGATATGCGTGTCATTATAGAAGCCAGAACAATAAAGGGGAGGTTCTACCAGGGTAGCTGAAAACCACCGTCAGTTTTTCATTGATCCAGCCTTCAGTGGTAACAAACGTACGTTCATTTCCAATGTCAGTAGCGTAGCATCTTCTGGAGAATACACCTTGGAATGAAATCAACCCGACAAGTGCAAATAGCAGCAAGAAAAAGAAGATGAATCCTGATACAAGTAGCAAAAGCTCCCAGCTTGTTTCGAGGGACCTGAGAATAACCTACCACACATTGTATATCAGACTACCTAATAACAAAGGATAGTTTGTAAACTTACTGCGGTGCCCGGGAACACAGATAACAGACGTAAAGGGCGAAGAGCGGAACATGCCTTGAAAAGGGTGAAGTTCCGGTACTCTTCCACCATGAATGCAAAATCCACCCAATAACATAGTACTGAGAACAAATCCAACGCATTTCCAAAGCTATTCAAATAACCATCATGATTTCGTAAATGTGAATTTTCTTTGGCCGATTCTTCCCGGTGGTCAGCAGGCACTGCCGTGTCAGGGTTCCTTTTGTGTAAATACTTTTGTGCGGTACTGAAAATTCGAGCAACACGGTTCCAAACAGGGCGTAATATTCCCTGTTTCTTCTCCTTTTTCCGAGATGGGGTTACCCAGAGGCCATAGGCAACGATCTTACATACGGAATCCAAACTTTTCGACGTATTGTCAGTGACTATACGCCTGTGAGCAAAATCTACGATCGTTACCTGTAGATGATTTGTATGCATAGAATTGGATAGTGGTTCCACTGGGTACCAAAGATCGACTTTTGATCGTTTTGGTAAATCGGCACACATGCCAAGAGAAACCAATGAAGAATAATTACTATCAATAGGAGTGCTTCAGAGCGCCTGTGCGAACGGTCACAAATTTAAGATTAGGACAAATATTACTTTATTTAGAATTTGTGTAACAACAAACCTTGATCGTACAACCTTCCACAAGGTAAGTCTGAACGGATGGTCGGGAGAAAAAATGCCCAAGGAATAGCCTTGTAGCGGACTTGGTATGTTGAACTGATTGGGCAACGTGGCTGTGGTTGGGGGCACCGAGGTGTCAACAGGTGGAAGATCGGAGAATCCCTCCTTTTTGAGTGGGGTATAGTCGCTCTCGGTCTGATGGATGGTAGTAGGCTTCTCGGATGAGGGTGTGTGGCTGAGGATGGCCTCCTGATTTAGAAAGTGACGATGGGTTACGGCTTTCTCGGTCAAATGACCTGCATCAATCGGCATTGTTTGTAAACTAAATTTCTCGGTAGACTCGCAGACACGCGAGTTTACAACTCGTGCTGCTGCATTATAAAGAATATTAAGTAATTTGTTTTTACTTTGCCTTTCTCGAGGCTGCGTAGGATGTGTGTACATTGGCGTTGCGCGTGCATCTGATGCTGGTGCATGAGTTGGTGAATGATGCGCGGGAGATGAATTGTGTATAGGGGTGGCTTTGGGGGAGACAACGTTTCGCATGGACGATCCACTGTTCGACGTAATCGATGATGTGTATGATCGTAATTTGTGATCTTTCACCGAGGATGCTGATGTGGTACTCGGTTTCAGCAGTGTCGGGTCCTGGTTCCAAGGAAGCTGAAATTGGTCGCTATGTTGTGGTGAAGATGGTTGACTATGTTCTTCAAGACGAAGTGAATTTGAGGTAGATCGGGGTCCTGAATATAGGGTGTTCTGAGCTGAAACTTCCTGCGGTGTAATGATTCCAAGCCCGGCAGTAATTCGCTCATCCACGACTGTACTCGAGGAGTAGGATACGGGTGAGGGTTTTTGCCGGCCTTGATGCAGCAACCTGTCGAGTTTATTTTTTCGACGCAAAAGATCTCGGGTAAGCGGAAGAGGATAGGCATGAGATAATTGAGGTGAAGCTTGTGTGCGTGACGATATGGGTGATAATGTATGTGGTGAATGCGATGGTGAGGGATTCGGTTGTTCATTGAAAGCGTTGGCGGCCTCTGTGAGGGTGATCTGTGGTATGGCTGGTGAACGTAGATTGGCGCTAGCATTAGGATGAGTACCCTGTCTCTTCGCCATGTCTGATTCTTGGAACATGTTTTCAGAATCAGACATTGTTTTAAGAGATGAACCGTGCGAGAAAACGGTTAACAAGGACCATGAACTTTTTTGCTGCTTCAGGTAGTAACCTATGGTCACTAGCATTGGCAGTCACTTCATTGGGGGAGTCCGAACGAAACTTAAACATTATGCCACATGTGCTCTGGCGTTTTTCTACAGCAGTCTTTTTCGTATCAACATAAGAAACAAACATTGCTACAGCATGGACGGCAAATGTATATCTGGCGCTAACTAATGTGTAGAATGTCAAGATGCTAGAGAATGAAGGACCGGATGAGTATTGGGAAATGTCTCATCCGCTGCCCGAGTGTTGTGGAGCCATTATGTCTTGAGACTAATTCAACAAGATCGTATAGACAACATGCTCCACAACAAATGGAAAAACGGTTTAATTTAGCTATTGAAGGAAGACGGACAACAAGAGAAACGACCTTAATTTCGAGTATCAACGTTTGAGTTGCGTATCACTATGCTGTTTATTGAACATAATTTACGTTAGTCTAAACAAACTTTGCATCCGTGAAGCGCCAAGTTTTTGCAAAGGAAGAAATTTATATGCATCATTAGTTAAACCGTAAAACTTACTTGAACTTCGTCCCTCAGCGGATAAAAGTTATTTAGAGTAGCATAAAAATTCATTATGGTTAATTCCTCTTATACTTCGATGTCACCTTATTTACCCGGGAAGTATTTCCGCGTAGTTCTCGGTGGCTACTCCTGCACCGTAATGTGTGGTGTGGGAGAAGAGGCAGTGACGACATGAAGACGTTTGACGTTTAACAACCAGTGGTCTAAACAAAATGTATCAGCAGATATGAGTAATCCTGTGTTTATGGTTAATCCCAGTGCCTACTGGGGATGTTTGTAATGAATAGAGTTGTACAAAAAAGAAAAGGAACGAACCTCCTCTCCTCTCTGACTGTTTGAGTGGAGCATGTCCTTATCTCAAAACGCAATGAGCCAACCTATTACGCAAACCTATACCATCCGGACCCACTTTAATTCGACGCAAAAAAAAAAAAAAAAAAAAAAAAAAAAAAAAGAGGTGCTACTTCCAATGCAAATTCCGTTTAGAACCAACGCAGAAATTATATGCGTCTCCCCAAATAAGTTTTAACCAACCGCACAGAGGCACCAGTGATTGCCTGCAAACAAATAGGAAAATATAACAAATTGCTTTATTTATATGAAGAGTCGGTGATCTACATTCTCCGTACAGTGCGTATTTCAAATTACAAGCAAATTTTGAGGAAGAGAAAGCACTGAAAGATATATAGCACGTTTCTTTCGATGTATTTCGTGAAAGCAAGGAGAAATTACAAACTTTCATAGCTGATCGCAGACTCTGACAACATTAAAAGCTATATATATGACATTTTGCCTTATAACTCTTGCTATACACTCTGATAACCTTTATGTATGTTAATAAAGCTTTGTATCTATTTGATAGTAGAAAGCTCGGCGGTTATTATACTGCGGTCATTGGTGATGGTTAAGGCATGTGGGAGGTTTTCGTACAACTGAGTTTAAACATCAGCTGCCTGACGTGTGTGAAGTTCAGAGGCCAAGGTCAAAGAGCCAGCCTTTTTCTTTCAGTTTTATTACCAGAAGCTTGCTTTTGCATTACATCATGAGACTCGCCGTTTATGGCGGGGTATCCTCCCTGCTCTCACTTGGAGTTGTCATGTCTGCCATGCATCAACGCTCCAACTTTTATGCCGCCTGCGTCCACCTTTCAAAATCAAGTGCATGTGTTATGGTGAGACTATGCTCATTCACTACATGTTGCGCTGATCACCGACCAGATTTTGCTAAACATGGGCTTACTCATCTCCATTCTTCTTGGAAAAGCATTGCAAGCTATCTTTTTTGGAGAACTCCGAGCGATTGAAGTTGAAGTATGTTGCATTCTCGATAAATAGCTTTAAACTGACGTGGTTTTTGTATTTTACGATATATAGCATCTATACGAACGTTCATGGTATGCTGTAACAGAAACGTGTCTAGCAATGACGATATTTCGAGACGAGTTCGACTTGCACTTTGTTATCGTCTTCACCACCCTTCTTTTCTTGAAAATATTCCACTGGCTCTGTCAAGATCGTGTAGAATTTGTAGGTTTACCTTCCTCGCTATGACGTTTATTCTAATCATATTAACAGATGGAACAAACACCTATAACACGCGTTGCATTCCATATTCGCATGGTTAACTTAATGATGCTATTGCTTATTATTGACGGTCTACTTGCATATCATGCCATTGATGTCAGTATGAAAAAAGGCCCGAATATGATGATCATGTTCGGCTTCGAGGTACAAGTCGTTTCTTTTATTTTTGATTTCACGGTGCTTCAGCTGACAAAGTTTGTTTTCTATGTAGTACACAATTTTGATATGTACCATGCTGTCCGTTGTAGGGAAATACATTTTGAATGTGATCGACCTACGCACCGGAGAACCATGGGAAAACAAGTCGATGTATGTCTTCTATTTGGATCTAGTCACAGGTACCTTTGCCATTGGAGACAGCTTTTATTTACATCACATCTTAGAGTTTTTCAAATTAATCACCTACCTGGTCTTCTTTTTGTACATTTGTTTCTTCTACCAACTCCCACTTCATATCATCCGTGACGTTTACGTTACTTTCCGTTCATTTGTACAGAAATGTCGGGACCTGTATCGATACCGACGTGCCACTCGCAACATGAACGAATTATACGCAACCGCAACCGCTGAAGATCTTGCACGAATGAGTGATAACACCTGTATTATTTGCAGAGAGGAAATGCGGGTTCGTAATAACGAAAACGATGGCGAGACATCAACGCCTGCATCGCCAAGAGAATCAGACCAAAGCTCTGACCAACCAAAAAAACTACCTTGCGGACACATCTTCCATTTCCACTGTTTGCGAAGTTGGCTGGAAAGACAACAGAGCTGCCCAACATGGTATGTATTTCATTATTTTGTGTTTATCATCCATGACTTAAACTATTTATTTGTTTGTTTGTTTTTTCTTTGTAGCCGTCGGTCAGTGCTTTCAGATGGTACGCTATTCTCGTAATGAGGGTGAATTTAACAAGTGTTTGTAGGTCAAGATTCACCTATATCAACAACACAACCTTCTGTACAACCACCCACTACACCAGGAAACGGATCTGCTACAAGCGAACAACAAACATATGGTCAGCAGCATGGTAGTATTCACTCGTTGGATCAGCAACGGCCAATCTCGGAAAATGAGAACACGAACGGGCCGCGACCAACAGCTTACCCTACTACAATGCCCATGTCCACCCATGATAATACAGCTACGCAGCATTTGCCTACCGGAGCGGGCATGCCTTTTGGTGTGCTTACTCCCGAGAACAATCGTACTGGTCAGGGAATAGCAACACCATTTACTTCGACTGGGCTATTTCCGGGAATGATACCGCTTGTACCTCTGTCAGGGGCTTCTGCTGTTGGTGCATCGCCATCATATACCGAACAGGAGCATCCTACGTCACAGACAGTACCTAGCACTCTAACCGAAGAGCAACTGACAGTTCTGTCGACAGTTACACGAGAAGCCATTGTCCAACGTCTACGTATCTTAGAAACTGTTCAAGCACAAGTATTTGATAGTATGCAGTTATTAGCACAGACTCTTAGCGTTTTGCCTGAAACAGTGGCAAATTTCACGTCGACGGAAACGAGACCGAATGGGGATAATCATAGTACAGATCAAATCCAAGAAGAACAGCCATATGTTGCTGTGCAACCATCGACTGCTGTTTCGGATGCGTTAAATGAGAATGCACCAGAAAGTTCAACATCACAACAACGCAAAGGAAAAATGCCTGAAAATATATCAGAAAATACGTCCGGATAAAAAAGAAAACAAAAAAATGCAAACCGCAAATAAAAAAAAATTGTAGAATCCCGATAGGAGCATCAATTGTCTAAAGTCATTGTTTAAGGCCATTGTCCAAGGTAGATCCTAATGGGAATCTGATGTTTCTGAGGCCAAATCTGTAGCAGCCGCTAGACCGTCCTTTACTCAAATGATTTGTACGGATGACATATTGAAGCAAAACTGTTTTTAATAGAAGACACAATTTCAATCATAATTTATAGGCTTTTGCATGTGACTTTGCGCCGCTTGAGTAAAGGTTTGCGCTGACAATGGAGCAATTTTACATTGGCTGAGGACACCGACACCGACAGCTGTTAGCAGATAAAAAGGTGGGAATTACGGGTTGAAAGATAACTCGTGCTTTGAAAATGATGAATGACTTTTGTGAATACATGGAAGCTGAGGATACTTCGATAAATGTAAATGATGCTACTTCCTTTGACGTTGACATGTCTGACAATAATGGATCAAATGAATGGGCAGAGTTATCTCGTGCAACTGCAGCTATTTTGAGTGAAGGATGGTAGAGAGGTGTTAGTCACGTAAATGGCGCATTTGTGCGTATGTATACATTGGCAGAAACTGGATCATCCAGTGATAGCACTGAAGAGAATGGTATTGTACACCTTGTTCACCTTCCAAACATACCACGAAAAGAAGGAAATTGTGGACACATGACTAGGGCTAGAGTAGGAGGATCGTACAGACGGTATACTCCGTAGCAAGTAGAAAAGCTGCTTGACCTAGTGATTAAAGAAAGACGAACAGCAAAGGAGGCTGCGCTGATCATGGGTATAGATGTCCGAACTGCTTAAGATTATATCAAACCATACAATCGGGACGAAGAAAGATGTCTACTTGGAGTTCAGAGGAAGCCTCGTACTAGATGTTATGGTAAGCTGACTGAAGCTCATTCGCAATTTCTTGTAGATTACATTGATAGAAATCCGACCTTATCCTGATTGACATAAAGGAAAGCCTATGTGAAGCGTTCGAAGGCCTAACTATCCCAGAATCAGCATTGCATAGACATTTAGTCATAAATGTTGTTTAACTTTGAAAGAGTTGGAAAAAATTCCTGTAGCAAGGAACTTTGATCGAGTGATAACTTTTGCGAAAGGAAAAGGTCAAAGGGTGGGAAAAGATGCAGGACTTGAACTTAACTAGGAACTGCGTCTTTCTTGATGAAGCTGGTTTCAGCTTGCAAACGCAAAGAAATTTTGGTCGTCTTTTAAAAGGGCCACCAGCGAAAGGTACTGTACCAACTGGAAAGGGGGTTACAATCACTATATTAGGTGCCATATCTGAGGCTGGAGTGATAGCTATATATTTGAAAAAGCTTAGCGGAAAGGAACGAAGGTAGTTAGTAATTGTATTGGTACACGAACGGATCACTTCCTGTCCTACGTATCAAACGTGAGGAACGTGCTGGATGCTCATGATATGAAAGGCTATTATATAGTGATGGATAATGCACCGATACATACACCAGTGGCTGTTTGCAATTTGATTGAGGACAGAAGTTATAAATGTCTGTATTTCCCACCATATTCCCCTTTTCTAAATCCTATTGAGAGTTTTGGCCAAAGGTAAAAACACATATCAGGAGAAATGCTCTAAAAGCTGCTGACAGACTTACAGATCGAACTTGCAAATCGGTAAAGAAGGTGACCAGGTTAGATTGTCAGGTCTGGATTAACCATTCAATATCATTCTTTCCTCGTCGCAAGGATGAAGAAAGAAATCCTTGAAGCAAGATCTATAAACAATTAGATCCCATCTAAAAACCATAAAGTAACATATTATATAGGTAGATATACATTTTCACTCTGGACTATTAGTTGACCTTGGACTACATCATATTAACGAAAATGAGAGTGTTTTACAAAAGTTCTTTGCAATCTGAAACATCTCATACCAGCCTAACTAATCTTCACTCTTCAAGGATATTTTTTCGCGCAATTTTTACGACCCAAAGCGACAGGAGTTGTAGCTATTGAGCAATCTGTAGATTGGAATGGGATACATTGACAAATAAGAATATAATTGTATAAAATATGTGTCTTCTCAGTCTGTTTGATTTATCTACTCGACTCGATATTTACAGCGCTTAAATTTAGATGTCAAAATCGGGCTTATATACATCCAAATTCATATCACATCGTGATTATGGTAAATCACATATGCTTTTACTATGATAAAGTGAAACCGCTTACAGTAAAGGATCGTTTTCATGAACACAGCAACCCAGTAACACCTGATTTTAACCAGGTACTAGTTATACACACTCATCGACCATGCAAGACATTAGAAGCAATATAGTAGCTCAGTGGACTAATAAGAAGTATTTATAGAAAGGTTCAAAAGGACAGGGTCCGCCTTTCAAAAATAAACATCACTCTCACGATACTTGTTTTTGGTTTGCTGACATATACATTGCCATGATTCATCATAGTGATGATAACGGAATGCCATTCGAGCGTTATCATCCAACCAAATTTCACACATCTATCTTCCAATCATTATTTGGAAACAAAAAGGCGAAAGAGAAAAAAATTACGGTTACTTTTCTTCCAATAGCTTGATATCAAAGAGACGAAGACCAACACTTCCTGTTGGACAGGATGGTTTTTGCCAAGTTCCATTACCAAAAGAAGGCATATCAATGAGAACGCACTCATTTGAAGCGTAACAAAACTTGATCCTCTTGAAGTGGTGAATAGCATCCAACGTGCTTTTGAGTATCGACTAGTATCGATTATCAATTCTTGCATGCGACAGGAGGCGAAGAAAAAGGACGAGTTGACAAAGAAAAGTTCGTGGAGAAGCTAAAAAAGGTTGAAGCAGATATCGCCAATACGAAGTCACTGCGTCGTGGCATTTTAGAGCAAGCAGACAAGATCGGTGGCTATCTATTGTGTCGTATTTGAAAATTAGTGATGTACAGTGAGACTGTAGGGTGTTTCGTTTATTCGTAAGAAAGTTAGACCAGGAACTAATTACTAGCTACAACTGTATTTATATGATTGGAGGTAGAGTCAACTATATTCATATAGTGACATTATACCTCAGACACGACACTATCCACCGAAATCGATTTACAAAACTGTTAAAAGTGGACATAATTTTGCTGCTGATTGGTGTAAATATGTCAAATCTACATTTGAAGCATCATTTGAACGGCTTCTCTCGGAGGCTAAGGAAAGGGGTAGACAGTTCAGAGAGGACAAATCAGAGACGGACCTCATGTCATATAATCGAATACGTACAACTAGTGTCCGCATACAGAAAATATTACGTCCAGATCTCCCAGTAGAGCACAAATATATTTTTCTAAAGCGTATCCATAATTATTCTATTAAGCTTACCGATCTGCAGGCAGATATGGCGACTCTCGTTAGAGCGTCGACGTTGGACGTGGCCACGCATGGATTTTGTGCTGATAGCACCGGCAATATTAGATTAAACGCTGAAAAGCAACACATCGACTATCCAGATATCAATAGCTTTGTCCCAAAGCTTGCCCAACGGAAGACGGACATCTTATTGAATAGCCGACTTATTCTAGTTGCACCACTTCTATAGACCTTACCAAAGGTCACTGAATCGTCCGACTTCCACAACTTGTTCGGGCAAGAGCATGTGCAACACATGTATACAAGACATATGTCAGTTACAAATAAAGCTGTAAACGAAAGCCTCCACCCACTATGGGAAGAATTGACATTCAAGGATTGTCCTCTTGATCGCTTTGATGCTTCCGGGTTGTCATTGACTACATCATCCGTAGTACAACAATTCGCGTCAAATTTGCACAACATTTGGAACGGAAGCATTTTGATCGGTCGTTGGATCGGTTATTGATTGTGTGTTTGCGAACCCAGCTGGCACCAAAACGTGAAAATGGTTATAAAGAGATGGTATCAAAAAAGTTTCCGAAGCCAAAGAGAAAAAGAACGAAGAAAAAACCGAAAGAGTAGAGACATGCAATGGCAGCGTATACGAAAATTAAAGAAATATAAAGACAGGTGCATAAAACGGGCCATGGAAACTGACGAAGAAAGAGACCTGTAAAAGAAAAAAAAAAGCGGGAAGCTTTTCATGCTCAGAATCGTATAACCGCATTCCAAGATCAACTACATCAAACAAAGAATCGAAAACTCCCCAAAAAAAACACCAATTTACAGCCCATCTGCGAGTCAGACGCCGATGAGGACGAAGATGAAGAAAAGAACGTCCTGAATTTATTACAACACGGAGCTCAGCCGGATCAAGTAGCTGATACTGCATTTGAACAGGACATTAATCATTCACCTACAACAAAAGAAGAGACGTCAGCACAAGATTGCGCGGGATTAAATCCCTATTAAAGGCTTTTAATTGTCGACATACCGGATAACAACCTATCAAAAGCGATCAAGGATGCATGGACCGGGATGCTTTAACTGACTATGAGCTTGAAGTGACCCAAAATCTAATGCGTGCCCTCAAACCATGTATGCCACCAAAAGACAATCCAAAAGATTGTGTTGCTCTTCATCTTCCACTAGTACTGGTATCAAACACAGTTCAACGGGTGACAGGCTACGATTCCTTTGTTTGTGATATCTGCCCCAGATTAATCCAGAGGCTATATACGCGCTACATCTGGATGCGGTAACAATATTTGAAATTTTCGCCACCAAAGCAGCTCCAGAAAATTTCACTTGTAGACAAAGATCACGTACCAATATCGTCTGCAGAGTGGGCAATCCAGAAAAAAACCAGAGGTTCTGAGCTCCTTCCTGAATGTCAACAAAATAAGGGATATTTGTAAGAAACATGGGTTGAATTTCCTTGACCGGATTATCTGTAAACCGGACAGTACAGTGGATCTTCTTAATGAATTACGAGAGGATGTGACTCCTGCAACTTCATTCGCCGAAGAGCGCCGGCGACGGAAGAAGACCAGTTCATTTAGTAAGACGTCATTGAACAAGGAGCTTGTTGCACAAGTGGATCATGGAATTCGGCACTTTGAAAGTGTTGTCCGTAAAAAAAAAAAAAAAAGGAATTACGGAAAGTAAACGAGACAGTAAGGAAACTACATCCGAAAAGTTACGAGTTTGTTAACGGAAAAAGAAATTGATTTCAGTGAACGGTAGTTCACTCTGTATGAACTCAGATTGTCCACCTTATATTGCAGGTGTCAACATAAGGATTCGAGACGTCGAGGCTGCAAGATGTATAGCTTTAGCCGGAATTAGTACGATGCTTACTGGTGTCACCTTGCCACCTTTCAATTACAAAAGCAACCAATCCAATACTGCTGATCTTCGCTTACACCCTGCTCCACCATGATGGTGCGACGGCGGTCTCCGTTGAATAACGGAAATATCTTTTGGGTAAGTATATTATATATCAAAGCATTTCCAGATATACTAATCATTGCGGATGTTTTACGTTCTGCGAGATAAATTTTGCGACTACCGAGGGCGAGGTTCATGTAAGTTGGTTTTATGGACACAACATGCTATCTAAATACCATAAATTTAATCTTTCTTTTAGACGCGAAATTTATTCTCGCGGAGCGTAAAATTCCACACAAAAAACAATGTAGTGTGAGGTTAGGTAATTGACAAGTTGTAAACAAGCTACTGTTTTTGTTTTTTGCTCTAAACAAATCCAATAATCAATGGCTACGCCATCGTTTTTCCATCAGAACTTACATCAGACCCCAATCCAAACCGTTCTGCCCGCTTTCGTTTCTTTTCTTCTTCCGCAGGATCCGACACGCTTTTACGTTTCTGACCTTCATTTTTGTTTACTGGCAGACCAAATCGTTCTGCTCTCTTCTTCAGTACTTCAGGATCGAGTCCCTAGGAGGATGTATCAGTATACAAACAGCTTGTGGTCGATATCGCTTACAGGAGAAGTAGGTTTTGCTTTTCCATTGCGTGCTACCGTACCAAATCGCTGCGCACGTAGCTCTTTCTTGGCCTTTTCATCAAGCTGCACGCCGAATCGTTTTGCGCGTTCAACCTTCTTCTCGACCTCAGACATATCTTTAGCTGGCTTTGCAGGTGATGCCGATGACTCGGTAGGCGTTGTTTTTTTCACTGTTTCGGCACCTGCTTTATCAAAGGTGATAGGTGTGTACTTGAAGCTGGAGCCTTCTTTGGCGACAACTTCTTTCTTTTCTTCTGCCTTAGATGGCATATTTTCCGTTGTTGCTGCACTATTTGTAGCTGCTGCCGTTGTTGCTGGTACTGTAGATGTCGTTGATGAAGATTCCGTTGTCGATGCTTTAGGTTTCTCCTGTTCAGGCTCTTCCTTTTTCTCTGTCTGTGTTAATTTCTTCGTTTCTGCATGGAATGCCTTAAGCTCAGGATCTTCCGTGAACTCTCTACGATGAAAAAGATTGTAAACGCCTACGCTTGGAAGATTATTTGATTTGTGCTTACTCCAGATTCAGTTTGGACTCATCGAAATCCTCCAGACTGCCAAATTCTTCTTCTAGTGCCTCGAGTTCAAACGCTTTGCGTTCATCGTGCTTCACCAGGCGTTCGATCAGCTCCTCTTTCTTGCCGGTATGAGGTATACCATTCTTCTGCAAGAGTTCTAAAAAAGACGTGGATTATCAAGCAAGTTAACGGTTGCCATATTCTGTGGCGTATGCCTCATAAAACGCGTACAATTACCTTGAAGCTCCTTAACTTTGAAATTCTTGTACTTTTCAGCCATGGACGTGTATAAGGGTGGAGTACTGAGTGGGAGGCAACTGTTTGGTACTGGATTTTGCCGTGTGCGGACTTTTTTTTGCGCCAACTGCAGTCCCATATTCGCGCTGCGTCCTCGCTTTCCAGAACCCACGGTACAAGTCATAGGAGTCTATCATCAGCCAGTCTCTCCTGAAATGATTTATAGGAATCTGCCGATGCACTATGCGTCCTATTAGCGCTAGAAGATACACTGAAAGGAATTGTCTTCGGACACCTATGACGTAGTCTCAGTTATCCATCACCAGCCTTCGTTTGTCCACGTAAAATGTGAAGGTTCGTAATAGACAGCATATTTTAAATACGATAAAATGTATCCTTAACCGGCTATCCTCGGTACTAGGATAACTAAGTATATAATTGACCTTTTTCGATATATGAATGACTTGTGAAATACGAGAGATTGGCAACAAACCTAAGGAAAGAATCAGGATGTTAATGAAGAACCATTAATATCGATAATTGCTTTCCTTAAGTGTCAAACCGTGTTATCTACGGTGATACGTGTACTTTCTTGCACATGGACCACAGGAAGGCAGGCAAAACGTCGTACACGACTTTTCCAGAATCCGAGCTAAGCTCAGCCAATCAGAACCACCAATGATTTGCTGATGCGTGCATAGCTTTCCGGAGCTTTCAAATGCAATCCTGTGATCCGAATGGATGTCTAAAAAAATTCAATGAAATATATTGCTGTATGATAATAAATAAAGATGCACTTATCGGAACACGTTGCTTTAGGTTAAAGATTGAAATATAGAATTGGCGAGGAATTGTAAATATTTTGAGTGAATTCTGGTTACCTTAATTAGCCTTTAGTGCTACAGTCTTCAATCAACAAATGCGACTTAAAGTTAAGAAAAAAAAAGATAAGATAACGATGATGCATCCTGGAGCAAGGAATTGTAACCGATTTATACCTTAATTACAAATGAGACGTGTATTGGATGGGAACGCTGATGCAATCATCAGCTAGACGGCAAGTAGCTACTTGTTCATTTTGATGAGGTAGACTACGTTTTTTAGAATGAACAACAAGCTTTATTAGCGATTTCTGTACTAATTGTATATGTGCTCCATTAAAGCATTTGCTGTCAGCATCGATAGGATAGGAAACGCGATTTTATTAAGATCTTTATATTACAGATGATCATTCAACACAGTTATGGTTCTCATCAGCCTCTATTCTGATGGGCCGCATAACGGGGAAAGCCAGCACCTCTCGGATATGGGTCGCACCAGTGAGAAGTTGCACAACACGGTCGATACCCATCCCCCACCCTGCTGTAGGTGGCAAGCCATATTCTAGGGCATTGCAAAAAGCAAGATCTGGAATCGGTGCCTCTACATCGCCCTGCTGTCGGTCGTGTGCCTGTTGCTCAAATCGCCGACGTTGCTCAGTGGGTTCATTCAACTCTTCGTATGCATTCACCATTTCTTTTCCTCCAATGAATAGCTCAAAGCGAGCCGCTAATCGACATCCCTGACCATAAAATGATTATTATCATTTTCTTTATGTGTCCCTCCCCACTTGATTTCGCCTTTTACCTTTTCTTCCTCTCCTGTCTTTGCCAACGGGCTTAGAGCTAGGGGATGGTTGTAAAGGAATGTTGGCTGAATGCATTCGGGCTCGATATAATGTGATATTAATTTATCCAAGATTCGTGCTGTGGTAAATGGCGCAGATAGTGGGACCTTGACATCTGCACAAAGCTGAACTAGCATATCAACCGTATCTACCATGTATGGCTATTAGAACGATATATTTTGCTAGAACACGATGCTTCACCTTTCTGTTCTAGATTTGGCAATGGCTTGCCTAACTTGCGCTCCAATTCTTGGAATACATTAACACGGGCAAAAGGCTGTTCAAAAGTAATTTTTTGCCCATGTTTGGTAACGAGCGTATGCTCTCCGTGAATCGTCTCAACCAAACCTGTTCAAGAGAAACTCAGCCGGATGTTGATTCGCATCTCTCAATTACTGTTCTTTCCTACCTCTCAGCATTGTTTCAGTATCAGTCATCAAGCTTTCAAGATTGCCATAGGCTTGGTAAAATTCGCATGTAGTAAACTCTGGGTTGTGATCGGCATCAATTCCTTCGTTTCGAAACTGCTTCCCAATTTCATACACTCGATCTAAACCGCCAATGACCAGTTGCTGAAAATTCAATTAGCATCAGAGAGGTTCCTACCACAGGTACCTTGAGATAAAGTTCCGGGGATATTCTCAGTTGCATCTCCATATCCAGCGCTTTTGCATGGCTGATAAATGGCTTTGCGTTTGCTCCTCCTGCATTGCCAGACAGAATCGGTGTTTCGACCTCAAGGAAGCCACGTTCATCCAAAAAGTTTCGTACAAAACGAATAATCTTTTTGATTAAAAGAGTAAATTTTCTTTCATGCCATATCCAATCTTCACTTACCTGAGTTCTTGTGCGCAGAATTCTGGATGCCTCTGGATTCACTAAAAGATCTAAATGGCGTTGGCGAAATCGTTTTTCAGGATCCTTCACGCCAGTTCGCGGAATATCATGCAGACAAGGTGTGAGAACATTCATCTCTTTGGTTGCAAAGACACTAATTTGACCATGGTTTGTCTTTCCGGGGAAACCTGTGAAGGCTAAAATAGAGACAAGATCCGGTTATGTTTGATCCTTTCACCGAAATAGATACCGCTTACACACAACGTCGCCACGACACAAAGCCCGATTAGCAGCTATAAATTCCTCAGAAGAGCCTTCAAAACGGTTTTTAGACACCACAACTTGGATTATTTCACCATTCTGCACGATATCATAGAACACCAGCTTGGCGCTGGATTCCCTTTTGGTATGTATTCTACCCGTCAATGTCACCAAGTCGCTTGACTTTTCCCCTTTCTGAAGGTGGGCGTAGCTCTCGACATCCTTAATGGTTACCCAACGGCCATGTTTCTCCGGCTGTAAAGAAAAGCGTGGGTACTTGAATCGAGCGGGATCTATGGAATCCTGTCGTTCACCTGGCATTACCACTGTCATGGCCATGTTTCAGGAAAATCGGTCATGTTGCTAACCTGAAATTGTTGTGAGGAGACTTGTTCGCCGCTGCTGAACCCTGACGAATGGTCGTCGTGCTTGGACTAGGCATGCTGCAGCACGTCGTAAGCAAAATGTCATTACAATGCAACCACTGTAGGAAATGACCAAGGTGCCCTGAAGATAGCAGCCGGTGGCTTGCGAACTTTATATCATCTTTGATAGCATCCTTTAAGAGTGCGTCTATTACACACTAGTAATTACAACATGATAATGAACCTCTTGAGGCTTATAAGTAAAAAAAAAAAAAAAAAGCATGGTGTAGAGTATCTATATATTCCAAATCCAGAGATTCGTTCTTCTAAGGAGCCAGGGTGTATAGGGCTGATCAATCGCTGGAGTTTTATTCTGGTCACATGTTCAAAGAAAGGATTCACCAGTGCTGGCTGGAGAGGGAGAAGAAGAGCAAAGAGAGACTAAACGAAATAGAGTGTGCTAGCTCGCTGTGGAGTTTGGAGGCATCTAAGGCTACGTGTAGGGAAATGAACGGGATGTGATCGAAAAGAAAGCGCCAGTACAAGCGCCAAATGGCCAGAAAGATGTGCAGGAAATAATGATTAGGTAGCGGTTGCCGAGGAAAGGGGACACGTGTCCCATTGAAATCGAATGATGAAAGATAGAAGAGAAGAGGTGCCCAGATTGCTCAGTAACCAGAGAGCACATACACACGGCACCAGGCGGCCAGCTTGAGAGAGCAGCAAACCAGGACATAATCGAACGAGTCGAGGGCACTATGACATTATCGGCACGTTGGCGATGGCATGAATGAGTTTACAGAAAATTGTGGTACGCCTATTGCAAAGTTATATTCTGCAAAGCATGCGCATTTTCCGTCTTGAAGTGAACTAGTATCCATATATGGCTTTGTAATTTATCGTGATGGACAAGCAACGGAAGTCTGTCATAGGCATAGGAAATTCAAAGGCAATATCGCTACTTAAGAAAAAAGGAAGCAAGTTTGCTTTTTGAATTGAATAAGAGAGATGCTTTATTCATTTGCATTGCAAAATATAGTGAGTGATTTTATATAACTTATTGAACAAACTTTTACACTAGTCTGCGTCCATGAAGTGCCAAGTTTGCGCTGAGGAATAAATTAATATGCGCCATAAGTTAAACTGTAAAACTTACTGGAACTTGGTCCTTCAGCGGACACAAAATTTATTCAGAGTAGCATTAAAAATTCATTCATGGTTAATACCTCTCATACTTTGAATGTAATCTTTACTTACCCCCGGAGGGTAATCCCACGCTATTCACGGATGCCACACCCCGCACCATTTCGGGTGGGGGGGAGAAGAGATTCACGGCATAAAGCCGTTTTCATGCTTTAACGACCATAGGTCTAAACAATACATGAACAGACATGAGTGATCCTATGTTTATAGTTAATCCTAGTACGTACCGGGGATATTTTTATGAAACAGAGCCGAAGAAAAAAGAACGGTCTTCCTTTTTAAATCGTTGATTTTTTTAAAACATCTCCTTATCTAGAAACACAATGCACCAACTCATGTGCTACTTCTCTACGCACAAAGACAATTCGCTGGCGTAATAGCCTTTCATCCAACGCAAAGTGGCCTGCAAAATACTGTATTCGATACGACCGAACTCGATGCACACCAACACCCGGGAACGGATCCACGACAATACTATGACCGCGATCCAGGACTAGCCCTTCTCCAGTGGATAGATCCTCCTCCTTCCGAACCAGGCTAGGCAAGCCAAGGACAACACGCCTTATTCTTCCTCTTCCCTCCCCCTTGCCCTCTCTTTTCCCTTTTCTCTTTTCCTTTTCTTCTTCTTTTTTCTTCTTTCATCTTATATTTTCCTTAACCCATTCTGTTTCTTTCACCACAAAATTTTAAACGTACAGTGATTCCAAGAAGCAATGTCGCAGGCCAATCAAAATCAATTTCGCGCATATTTTTTTCTTCAGTTCAATTCTTACAAGCTACCATGAGTACG